>JAWQFJ010021191.1:45000-47669 GCA_034096865.1 Theodoxus fluviatilis | reverse complement strand
CTGAAATGCATTGTTTAAGCTGAAATCTGTAGCTTGCAAAAAAAATGGAACGCTAAACGTTGAGGGTTACAAGCGCCCACCTGGGCTAAATGGAGAGTCTAGACATAGAGCTATGTGGTCTAGGTAGGTGGACATTCTGAATTTGGTTTGTTTGGCCGCCATGACACTTTTCAAAATGGCCGCCACAATCTATACTTTTCTTCATATCTCAGCTAATATTTGGGATAAACTCAAAAATATGGAGTCAATTCCTATGTTTTGCATGATGACAAAGTCAACTGTGGCCAAAAAATAACCCTAGCATTCACATTTACTATCAAAGATTAAATATTTCACAAAATAGCTAGGCGCTATACGAATTCGGTATGTATTATCTTTCCAAGGTCAAGGTCATCCAAGGTCATCCAACACAAAGCTGTTAATTCAAGACATAGGAAGCACAATGGTGCTTATTGGCACTTTCTACCATGAGATACGGTCATGTTTACTGGTGCACTACCCCATTTTGGTCACATTTCATAAGGGTCAAAGTGACCTTGACCTTAATGATATGTGACCAAATGTGTCGCACGATGAAAGTATAACATGTGTACTACAACGTAATGAAGTTTGGAAGAGTTATCTTCCATTATTCAGGGTCAAGGTCAAAATATGTATACAATCCAACTTTAAAGAGCTCCTGTGACCTTGACCTTGAAGCAAGGTCAAGGTCACCATGTATTTTTTGTACGCCTTGTCATTCTACACCATCATGCCAAAGTGGGTGTTGATAGACTTAATAGTCTCCGAGAAAAATCCAACGTTAACGTTTTTTACGGATTACAGGACGCCCGGACGCCCGGACAAACGGTGACCTTGACCTTGATGATATGTGACCAAATTAGTCTCATGATGAAAGTATAACATGTGTACTACAATGTTATGAAGTTTGGAAGAGTTATCTTCCATAGTTCAGGGTCAAGGTCACTTCAAAATATTTATACAATCCAACTTTAAATAGCTCCTGTGACCTTGACCTTAAAGCAAGGTCATGTCACTATGTTTGTTTTTGTACGCCTTGTCATTCTACACCATCATGCCAAAGTGGGTGTTGATAGACTTGATAGTCTCCGAGAAACATGCAACGTTAAAGTTTTTTACGGATTACAGGACGCCCGGACGCCCGGACAAACGGTGACCTTGACCTTGATGATATGTGACCAAATTAGTCTCATGATAAAATTATGACATGTGTAATGCAGTGTTATGAAGTTTGGAAGAGTTATCTTCCATAGTTCAGGGTCAAGGTCACTTCAAAATATGTATACAATCCAAATTTTAAGAGCTCCTGTGACCTTGAACTTGAAGCAAGGTCAAGTCACTATGTATTTGTTGTGAGGTCTTGTCATCCTACACCATCATGCAAAATTGGGTGTTGATAGACTTAATAGTCTCCGAGAAAAATCCAACGTTAAAGTTTTTTAAGGTTTACAGGACGCCCGGACGCCCGGACGCCCAGACGCCCGGACGCCCGGACGGACGACCGGACGCCCGGACGGACAACACGGGTGACCTAGTATGAAAGTATAACATGTGTACTACAATGTTATGAAGTTTGGAAGAGTAATCTTACATAGTTCAGGGTCAAGGTCACTTCAAAAAATATGTACACAATCCAACTTTAAAGAGCTCCTATGACCTTGACCTTGAAGCAAGGTCAATCAAACTAGTATCAAAAGATAGGGATTACTTTGCCCTATAAAACATTTATAGGTCAGGTATCCTATCTTAAAAACTTCAGTCAAAAATTTGGAAAATGTGAAAAATGGATGTTTTTTAGACCTTGACCACTGCGACCTTGACCACTTCAATTGGCTCACCATTAAATAAGAAGACAGGTTTGTTTTTAATTTTACCTCGAGAAAAAACAATAATTTTAGTCTTGTTAATATTAACGTGAAGTTGCCATCTAATGCAATAGTCATACATTCCATCCAAGAGACTCTGCAACCCTGCTTCTGACTCTGAACATAGTACAGTGTCATCAGCGTACAATAATAAAACATTTGAAATAGAGCATTAACATCAGAGTCCTCCATGTTAGCCATATAAGCATCTCTAGACATGGTAAACAAACCAACATCTTTCTGGAGTAAAAACTGTTTTAAATCATTCAAAAATAGAGCAAAAATCAGGGGAGACAAGTTTTCTCCCTGTCTGAAACCACACAGACTTGAACAAGAAGGGCAAAGCCCATACAACTCACATGGTTGACCTTGACCTTTATATGACCTTGACCTTCAGGTGACCTTCAAGGTCCAGGTCAAACAACTAAACCTACCAATGACATCATACACTAAGAAATGCTTTACACATTTTTCCTACCAAAATACATGTGACCTTGACCCAAGGTCAAGGTCATCCAAGGTCATGCAACACAAAGCTGTTAATTCAAGACATAGGAAGCACAATGGTGCTTATTGGCACTTTCTACCATGAGATATAGTCACTTTTACTAAAAGTTTTAGGTTCACTACCCCATTTTGGTCACATTTCATAAGGGTCAAAGTGACCTTGACCTTGATGATATGTAAACAAATGTGTCTTATGATAAAGGTATAACATGTGCCCCACATAATTGTTAAGTTTGAAACAGTTATCTTTCATAGTTCAGGGTCAAGGTCACTTCA
>JAWQFJ010021191.1:35000-37500 GCA_034096865.1 Theodoxus fluviatilis | reverse complement strand
TAGTCTCTGAGAAAAATCCAACGTTAAAGTTTTCGGACGCCCTAACGCCCGGACGCCCGGACGCCCGGACGGACGAAACGGGAGAGTACATAGACTCACTTTTGCTTCGCATGTGAGTCAAAAAGTAAAGGTAAAGGTGTGAATATATACAGCGACTTATCACGTATGTCTAGGTCTGAAACCACTGAACTCTCTACCCATTACAGATACAAACGAGTGCACGCTAGCAGACATTGTCTCGCTTAACCTGTGTAAGGATGATACATCTTGGCCAAGCGCGTCTCCAGCACAATCAGGTGTTCCACGGCAGCTTCAAATTTTTCAGCCAGTATATCCAACTCTTTCGCCGTTTGGGTCGTTATTGCTTTGTGTGTCACCTCATCTGTAGGCTGCCAGTCCGTACTCGGATAGAAAACTTCCATCAGAGAATTTTTGGCCCTTGAGACGCTTTTGGTGCGTATCTCCGAAGAACTGACGCCCACGGAATTCAGCTGCCAAACATACAGATGGGTACAAGCAGTAAGTGAGTTGCAGTAACATTGTACATTACAGGTTCCTACAGTTCCTATGTAGAGCTGCACGCCTGCAGAAGAAAGAAAGAGTTTCGGGATCTCAGGCTGGAACTTAAGCCGGGGTTCCCTTGTGAAAGCCCAAGTGCTCGGAACTCTGCAGCGCTGAGGTCTCTCTGACAAATGCTGTCCACGTGTCAGTTTGCAGACCTCACTACTTTTAAAAGTAATTAAAATAGGCTTTATACATCATCGATATATTTGCATATATGAGCAAATTTATACTGTGACTTATGGCCGGAGCCTCACAATGTCTTTATCATCAAATGAAACCCATAGCAGCCGAAGTGGCTACATGAGTCATCGGGACAGGGTCAGCACAATACCTATAGACAAGAACGTACTTTCAAATCTTACAGATTGAGCCCAACCCTCGCGTAGCAAGTCTGATCGTAAAATCATATCACCAACTTCAAGAAACATCTTTACACTCATATACCAATCTAACAGAAAAAACACCACCCAGCCCTTTCTTGCCACTTGTTTTGGCGTAGCAACGTTGTTAATCAACGTCAACCTTTCAACCAAGACTCCGTCCTTACCACGGTACGCTACTTACGGCGAGAGATTTGCGTAGCTTCGAGGTTAACTCCGGGCTGTACGTTGATGGAGAAAATTTGAAATCTGGCGGAAGTCCCAGCTGAGTCATGTCCACATCGAAGGGTCTGGCATCACCATCGGCAGACTGATTGATGTTTCCCTGAATTGGATTAGTGTTCCCCTGAATATGATTGGTGCTACTCAGAATGTGAAGACAGAATAAAGAAAGGGGTTAGTTGGTACCACGGTGGTCACAATTCATATCATGACATACATAAGTGAAACGTAAACTGAAGTATTTCGATAGTGTACCTTGACTAGGCTGGGTTAAACGGCTTGGTGATAACATCAGGGTTTTTTTACAGAATGGGCACGCTTAGGCAAAACATGGTGGGCAGATATAGCCAGAATCTCATAAACGTCTTCATGCTGCAGATTAAGGCCAGAACAACCCGAGACGTTGGAAACACAGTAGATGGCATTGCTACCAAAACCTGAAGTCGTTGCACGAACACGAGACCGGTGCCATCGCTGTGTCCGAACCACCGAGACGGGGCCGACTGCTTGCCTCGAAACAGTTCTTAATGATGACGTCTTCATCGCTCATTCATTCCAGCAGCCAGTGCAGGAGTAGCCTCGGTCACAGTGACCTAATACCAGAAGTAAGTGTATGAGGAGAACTAGGCCACGGTCTTTTTGAATTTCACTAACATTGAGAAAAGTTGTGCAAGATATTCATGTTACATCTAACCGAATGAGGCATATGTCATCTCTCCTTATACGAAACCAGACATATACATTTGAAATAACATGTTTTGCACAAAATAAAAGGAACAGAAGCTCAGCAAAACTGGTTTAAAACTGTTTGAACTGCTTGATAAAATTGACGGTGGAGCAAGATATGCGTCGATAGTGACGACGGCATGAGCATCTACTGCCCGAAGGTCCCGGTAAACCTTTTTTATACAAAAACAAGTATACTTATGATAAAGTAGTTTTCAAATTGTTCGCTATGCTTGAACTTTCAAAAACTTTAAACCACACTGTGCGTTGATTAAAGGAACACTTAGTAGGAGTGAACAAGTGCGCACTTGACCGGATTTTGGAGTCTTGGGTGGATTGGGACTGGGTGGAGCCAGGTCCGGTACCTTGGGATGGGGAAACGCGTTGTAGACGCTGATGCCCTGGAAGGCGTTCATCTGGCAATGGATCAAGGGAGTCATTGCGCAGATATTCAATCAATGGAAGCAATAACATAGCAACAGGTATGGTAATGATTAAAGTAAATATCATGGAAATGATGATAGTTTTTATATTGCAACTATTCACACACTGCAGGGTGCTCTAACCGCACAGTTAATGCCCTACTTTCATCATGTTTTCAATATCAC
>JAWQFJ010021191.1:0-27500 GCA_034096865.1 Theodoxus fluviatilis | reverse complement strand
ATATCCAAGCATGGCATCATTGGGCCACTCTGGTTCGAGGACAACAACCAGCAGTCAGTGACAATCAACACCGAGCGGTATGTCCAGGTGCTTGGCAAGTTCTGGACAGCATTTGGTCGAGGGAGAGGAGTTGTCAGGGTCCTCCAGTGGTTCCAGCAGGATGGTGCCACCCCCCACACCTCAAACGTCTCATTGGGATGGCTACTGACCAACTCGCAGATGTGACCCAGAGTAGTCGCAGATGTGACCCAGAGTGGTGGAGTGGTCGCCACATTCACCTGACTTGAACCCCCCAGATTTTTATCTGTGGGGATACCTAAAGGACAGGGTGTATATAAACAACCCCCAGACCATCCCAAACCTGAAGGCAGCAATCACAGCAGCCATAAGAGCAATCCCAAGGGAGGAGTGGGAGAGGGTCATCGCGAACTTTGCACTACGGATGCAAGTGTGTTTGCAGCACCAGGGAGCACACTTGGAGCACATTTTGGATCGCCAGTGACACAGAGAGTTTTTGAAGTACAGATGTGAAACTTTAGGGATGTCTGCTACATAGATTTGACCTAATGTCCCCAAAGGTTTGTGTAGATCTGAGTAAAATGTCGAAAGTAATTCGAATTTTGGCGATGATACTTTTGTGTGTGTCACCCTGTAACAGAATGCAACGCGGATTCCCGTAGACGACACTAAGCAATGCTTTATTAATCAAATCCATTACATTCAGACAATATTAAGCAATGCTTTATTAATCAAACTCATGACGTGCAGACAACGCTAAGCAATGATTCATTTTAAATCTCATAACATGTAGACAACACTAAGCAATGCTTCATATTTTAACCCATTACATGTAGACAACACAAAGCAATGCTTCATTTTTTAACCCTTTACATGTAGACAACACAAAGCAATGCTTCATTTTAAAACACATTACATGTAGACAACACTAAGCAATGCTTCATTTTAAAACACATTACATGTAGACAACACTAAGCAATGCTTTATTAATCAAACCCATGACGTGCAGACAACACAAAACAATGACTCATAACTCAAATACCTTGGGATCAACATGTGACGTGAAAAAGAAATTAGTTTCATGCTGACGTGAACTGAGGCAAGTGCTCTCTTTAATTCATGTTTGTGTGTGTGTGTGTGTGTGTGTGTGCGCATGAGTACCTGTACCCGCTCGAGTGTTTGTACAACCAGTCCACTTCCCAGGTGAAGTCAGGAGGAAGACTGACAAGACCCATTAAAAGCGAGGAAAAGGCATTATCCAGGGTAGCCCATGGAATGTCGTCATCTTCCTGCAAGGAATCGACAAATGGCTCCGCTGGATTGAGCAACCGTCTCCTGACACTCGTATTCCAAATGCTGTGCAAGGCTCCGTTGATGACATCTGCGTTTCGAACACTAAAGCTGAAAACATCAAGGATGCTGTACGAAAGACAGCGACATCCATGTAAGCTGCGGGTATGCAAGTGAAGCATCAGCAATCTTTAGTTCTGCACGGGAAAAGAACTGGAAACAACTGGTCCATGCAGTTTCGTATCCAAGGAGACCCGCCCCCGATGCATGCAAGGGATCAGCCTTACTGCTACCTTGGATTTGACATCCTCCTGAGCTACTCTGCAACAACATCCCTTGCATGCAAGGGATCAGCCTTACTGCTACCTTGGATTTGACATCCTCCTGAGCTACTCTGCAACAACATCCCTTGCATGCAAGGGATCAGCCTTACTGCTACCTTGGATTTGACATCCTCCTGAGCTACTCTGCAACAACATCCCTTGCATGCAGGGGATCAGCCTTACTGCTACCTTGGATTTGACATCCTCCTGAGCTACTCTGCAACAACATCCCTTGCATGCAAGGGATCAGCCTTACTGCTACCTTGGATTTGACATCCTCCTGAGCTACTCTGCAACAACATCCCTTGCGGCAACAGTACCTACGGTGATGAAATTCGACGCAGCTCCTCCGCCAGTCGCAGCGAAGCTAAATACCATCAACATCATGGGGTCACCCAGACTCAACTTAACTTCTCCAACCCCACCTTTACACGAAGTGCCTGGGCGAGATGGAGCACAAAATAGTCCGGCTGGTGAGAAAGTGGTTTCAAATGAACAATGTCTCCAACCGCGATTTCATGTTCTGACCCAGGCGGAAAGGGGGCCTGGGACTGATCAACCCTCACGCCGCTCACAACGCCACGCACCTGTCATTCGCACTTTCCGTCTTGAACAGTGACGACAAGGAGGTGAGAGAAACAGCTCGAGCGTCCCTACAGCTCCACATGCTGAAACGTCCCGACTGCCCCTCCAGATGACGAAAACACATTTGTAGGATTTCGTACGAACGCAAAGGGAAAAGAAGAGAAGAACACGAAAGTTATCTTGGCTTAATCAAACGATTCACATAAATGAAGTCTGTAGGCCTGAAAAAGCACTTCTCAAAGGGTCAGAAGATATGTACACCCTCCACACCGAAGTAGATGAAGCTGTCAGCGTCATGGCCAGGGCCAGTAAGAGTGCCTCTACCATAATTTACAGAAAACATCTGGCAATGCATGCTGAAGCCTGACGAGAGAAGGATTCTCAAGGCAAAGTACAAAGTAAGGCAGCCTCTGCAAAGCACAAGCTTTCGCTAGCCTTCCTGTAAAACGTGAAATTGAATGACGACGTCATGCACTTCATCGTGAAGGGGAGACGGCAGTTGCTTCAGTGCAATACTCCTATCCACGTACTATCCACAGCTATACATGAGGTCGTGCTCGTTGTGCAATCACCCAAGTGGCACGGCCTCTCACGTTCTGAATGGCTACACAAATTACACCGAAATGTACCAAGCCAGGCACAAACGGATTGTGCACCTCACCCACAGGAACCTGCCTCGAAAAGACTCCTGCAGAGTGCTCATGGACAGCGTCATGTCTCCACAGCTGTTTCAGTCTGTCACCCTCTTTATGTCCACAGCGATAGGACCTGACCTCGCAATTGTCAACGAGAAGGAGCAAGAAGTGTTGCCTGTGGAAATCTATGTGCCCTTTGACGCGCATATTGACACATGCTATGAGAACAATTTTCAGACGTACATTCAGCCATGTCATAACATCACTGCGTTGGGGAACAGATGCCTGTTGATCTGCATAGTGATCGGCAGCCTGGGCACTGTGCACAGGCGGGTGGTGTCGGGACAGGAGCTGCTACCGCGCTACTCACCCAAGTGGCTTGCGTGGTATCTTCAGCATCAGCGCAGCCCTAGGACCCTTCCAGGTGTGGCATAGACGGTGCTGAGATCTGAGAACAAGAACTGCCCTTGTCCCTAACTCATTAATCGAACTCATGAACATTTGACTCCGAAACGCGTTCGCCCGCGATAACATTCGCCATGCCCTTGCGTTGTCTAGCACTGTCGCGGCAGAGGAAAACAACCGTCTGAACTTACAGTCCATTACGATCTGTGGCCCCGTGTGCCAATCAGTGCTCTCAGTTTGAAATCACAAAACATGTCCATGAAGGCATATTATCGATTTCAAGAGAGCAAAATTTGCTGTAAAATTGTGCATACGAATCCGATTATATCTATATCTAAGGCTTTCCACGGTGTGGTGCTGGACTACTGTTGGAGACGTGTTTTTGTGTCCGTTCGTATATATATATATATATATATATATATATATATATATATATATATATATATATATATATATATATATATATATATATGTTACCGTCATGAGTGGTAATCAGGCAGAACTAGTAATGACTGGTTTTTTTAGTCATTACCAGTAATGGCTGATTCAGTCAGTGGTTACGAGTAATGACTGAAAATCTTAGGCATTACTAGAATTGACTAGCACATGTCGTGAACTGAACGCTTGATGACTAGGCAGGAGACGTAACTTTTTTAAAAGTATGATTAGACATCATGTTGACGTTGGGTTCAACGTCATGTTGTTCTTGGGTTTACTGCTTGATGATTAGACATCATGTTGACGGACCAGTGGTCAGATATACTTCACAAGTCACATGTACACTTGAAAACAAATCAGCCCGGAAGGGTGCTCTTGTTACTGAGGCCCACTTGGATTCATTCATTCAGAAAAACACCAACATTCTTTTTGCTGAATAAATTAAATAGGAGAGATGTACCCTTTATGTGTGAGTTTATTATTCTTGAAAATGAAAAAAACAACAACATTCTTTTGCTGAATCCATTTTTTCCTTTCATTCTGTCACGGTATAATAGCTTGTGTGTGTGTGTGTGTGTGTGGCAGAATTATTGTGTCTTAATTCCAACAACAGCAACAGTTTCACATATTGACTGACTGAAACACAGGCATTACCAGTAATGACTAATTTCGCTTGATGACGGTGAGGTCAATATGCAAATTCGGTCCTTTACGTGAAATGACTAGTCAATTCTAGTAATGCCTAAGACTTTCAGTCATTACTCGTAACCACTGACTGAATCAGTCATTACTGGTAATGACTAAAAAAACAGTCATTACTAGTTCTGCCTGATTACCACTCATGACGGTAACATATATATATCATGGAATAAACTCCTCCACACCGAGAACTACTGAAATCCTGTGGAAGGCTTTCAGCCGAAATCAGGTCAGTTCAGTCTCCTAACCCTGAGATGGGTTGATGTGGCACCACTGATGACTTTCGGACAATCTTCCTCCATCGATCTCTCTCTGTAGCTCGCTGTGAGTCAGCAAAGGTCAAGCCTGTCCACTCTTTGATGTTGTCTTCCCACCTCTTTCTCTGCCTGCCTCTCCTTCTCCCACCTGGTACGGTACCTTGCAGGATGGTCTTGGCCAGCCCACTGCCTCTTGACACGTGACCGTACCACTTCAGCTTTCTGCTTTTCACGCTTGAGAGCAGGTCTTCGTACTGTCCAAATGCTCTCCTGATCCTGTTGCTGACTTCCTCATTCGTGACATGGTCTTTATATGAGATGTTCAGAATCTTGCGGTAACATCTCATTTCCAGGGCTTGTATCCGTCTCTGTAGTTCAGATGTGAGTGTCCAGGACTCGCATGCATACAAAAATACGGAGATGGCCAGCGTGCGCATGAGCCTGATCTTCGACGCGAGTGTGATATTTCTGTCACGCCATATTGGCTTCAACTTTGTCAATGCTGCTGTTGCTTATGCTATCCTGGACATTATCTCTGGTTTGAACCCTTCATCAGTCACAACAGATCCCAGGTATTTGAAGTTGTTCACAGCTTCCAGTTTTTGGCCTTTCACTTTGATGTCCATTTTGCACACGCTTCCACTGTGACCTTTCACCTCTCGCCACGTTCTATTTATGGAAGCGTATTAATTCTCGCGCTTGCACTCAAGACGCTCTTCATCTCTCCCCCGAAGGCTTGCCCTAGCATGACTCAAACTTCAAGTGACGATGGCGACAGTACTTCGTCATCAAATGATGATGTTGCTGCCGCTGCTGCAATACTTATAATTGCCGAGCAAAGTAAAAAGAGAAAAAGATTGTGTTGGTCTCGTGAAAGGTTGACAAAACGACCAAGGCATGGTGCTTACTCGTGTCTGCTACAAGAGCTCCTCAACGAGGATCTCAAGGAAACAAGAACTTTCCTTCGAATGAGCCATGAACATTTTCAGGAGTTTTTGCAGCTGGTTGGGCCTCAATTAATTAATCAATTTAATCTAAACAGTATTTTCATAACACAGATGCAATTTAAATGTATCGTATTCGTGGTATCAGACTACACTAGCTTTGTACACAATGTCAACAGATGCGTTGACCTGCATTTCCATTTTTAAAATATAGGAGCTTTCACGACCTATTGATGCATTCAACATACAGCTTTGATAAATTGATGCTGTTCATGGCTTACATTTTGTTTGGATGGGTTTCTAGTATTCCCAAATACAGCGTTTTATGTGCGAACAGTAGACATGTCCGCCACTTAATTGTGCAATAGTCGCGAGAACGCGAGAACGAGGCTCTAAAGTCGCCCGGTGATTGGTGGATTCACAGAGAGTGGCACGCCACTGCCCCCAAAACTAGAACAGGTTTAAAGACGAGCAACTCAGTTGCTGGTGGCGTGGAAACTTGCTTGGAATGCCAGTTGCTTTCAACCAACATCGCACACAAAGCAGTGTATGGCAAGCAATCGAGTTGCCCGAGTGAAGTTGCCTCGTGTGCGAAGGCCTTAAGCATGCTCAATGTCTCTGTAGAAGACTTCCTGAGTTTAATGCAAAATTTAACGTTGGCTCTTTGTTTCAACTTCCTGTTCATGACAAAATCCCAGACTACAGCATACACGTGATCACAACGATACAAATTTCACAACTTGCGAAGTGAGCACAGCGATGTCACTCCACACACCGGCGCCTGAAGCTCACTGCTAGCTCTTATTGTGTGTGTGTGTGTGTGTGTGTGTTTGTGTGTGTATATGTGTGTTCCTGTGTCCTTGTGCGCATGAGTCTGTATGTATGTGTGTGAGTTTGTGAGTGTGTTTGTGAGTGAGTGAGTGAGTGAGTGAGTGAGTGAGTGAGTGAGTGAGTGAGTGAGTGAGTGAGTGAGTGAGTGAGTGAGTGAGTGAGTGAGTGAGTGAGTTGGTGAGTGTGTGCGTGCGTGAATGCGTACGTGCGTGCGTGCGTGTGTGTGTGTGAGTGTGTGTGTGTGTGTGTGTGTAGTGAAGTGTGTTTATTTGTGTGTGCGTATGTGTGTGTGCGCGCGTGCATGCATGTGTTTCTGTGTGCATGTGTGGTGTGCGTGCCTGTGTCTGCATGTGTGTATATGTGCGCGCGTGCGCGCGCGCGCGCGTGTGTGTATGAGAGAGAGAGAGAGAGAGAGAGAGAGAGAGAGAGTGAGAGAGAGAGAGAGAGAGTGAGAGAGAGAGAGAGAGAGAGAGAGAGAGAGAGAGAGAGAGAGAGAGAGAGAGAGAGAGAGAGAGAGAGAGAGAGAGAGAGAGAGAGAGAGAGAGAGAGAGAGAGAGAGAGAGATGACACCAAACCTAAATCTTGAATAAGCATCACGAAACTTTTTAATTGTTATAACATGCAGGTACTCTTCTTCTCCGAAGAAATTTTTGAACGAATCGTACCAGCTATATCTTACACTGGCGGCATTTTCCTCGTGCCATAGTTGGCTATAGCAGTCGCGGAGTCTTTGCTTGAATGCCTTAAGGAAGGATTTTTCATTACCGACTCCGCCATTTAGCCATACATATGCAAAATCATATATTGACACGCACTTTTGGAATGAGTACTGTCCATTTCCTATTTGGGGAGACATTACAGTTGAGAAGCCAGAGATATGCTTGCTTGGGGAGTCTGCTGTTTGGCATTTTGCGCACTTTAAGTCAATATTTTATCGCTCTCGTGCAGGCTGAAAGACATAAAGGGTACCTTCCTAGGCCCCCGTATATCATGTGATTAGGGGTATAACTATACAGGCCAAGAATCCTTTTACAGGCAAAAGAATGGGCTTTTTCTACTATGTCTGTATTACTCATGCCCCATATCTCCGCACCGTACAACAGGAGAGATTGCACATGTGAGTCGAATATTTTAAAGAAGACGGTTGTGCTTAAGCTATGCAGACTCCACATTGTCTTCAATACTTGAGCGACTCTGTGCTTCCCCCTGGTTGCTAGGTCTTCCAGATGTACATTAAAATATAATCTCGTAGAAAACGTAAACCCAAGATACTTGTAATTGTTTACGACTTCTAGGTTCATGCCAGCCAGAGTCCATCTTTCTCTCTGTGCTAAATGTCATCCCTTACGAAAAACAATCATCTTGGTTTTCTGCACGTTAACTTTCAGCCCCAGTGTGCTGGACGCCTGGGCAAGGTTAATTTGGTTTTGTAAACCGCTAGGTGTGGTAGACAGGAGAGCAACGTCATTGGCGAATAACAAGACAAAAATCTCGGGAGTTTTGGGTTGTAGCTGGACCCCATGTATCCCCATTTTCATCACATGATGAGCTACAACATTTATATATAGGGAGAAAATTGTCGGACTCTCTAATGCCCTCTGCTTTACGAGAGAGAGAGAGAGAGAGAGAGAGAGAGAGAGAGTTTGTGTGCGTGCGTGCGTGTGCATGTGTGTGCGCGCGTGTGTGTGTGGGTGTGTGTGCGTGCGTGCACGTGCGAGCATGTGAGTGGTTGCATTTAAGTGTCAGTGCGTGTACATAAATACAACTCTTTTTCTGTTTAAGCTTAATGTGTTATATATTCCTGCTCCCGTCGAAGCAATCAATTGCTTCTCCTGCTAGAATATGTGGGTCACAAGCGTTCAATCAACTGTACTGATGAATGCATCTTTAAAGCTCAGGACTTGGTAAACTGGGGCCGCGATTCAGACCTTGCAATCCTCTAATGGCCGGGGAAAGCGTGGGCAAACCTCGTCCACTATGTAACAGGCGAATATCCCACGTACATGGAGACGTGACTTGTTTGTACTCGGACCAATTCTAAATATTTTCTAGATCAGTGACCTTACAAAGCCTACAAAAGCTGATAAACTACAAAGCTGTATTCCTTCATTTATTCAGGTAGCCTCTGTTGGAGTTGACTGGACGAATATTTTCCATCCACTCTATTAAATCTCTGTCTATGTCACATACAAAATGAAGTGAGCACGTGTTCACACGCGTTTATGTGTGTGTTTGTATGTGTGTGTGTGTATGTATGTGTGTGTGTGTGTGTGTGCATGTGCATGCATGTTGTGCAAGCACATATGTGTTTCATGTGCCTCTGTCTCCACGTAATTTCGATAAACGTATAACGCACTTAAGGAAACAAGAAGGAATAGATGAACGCACCCCAAAAGTTTGGTTGTAGAGGGCTGCAACTACAGGTTTTCGATGAGAAGGTATTTCCATTTTCATCGTCTCGATGTCACACGATGGCAGTATGGCGATTTGACTGGTGCAAACAACGATGTGCTCCAGGACCTGTAGAGCATGAAGCATAACTAAAATGACACAAGGCTAAACAAGAAGGGCAAAGCCCATACGACTCACATGCTTGACCTTGACCTTTATATGACTTGACCTTCAGGTGACCTTCAAGGTCAAGGTCAAACAACTAAACCTACCAATGACATCATACACTAAGAAATGCTTTACACATTTTTCCTACCAAAATACATGTGACCTTGACCCAAGGTCAAGGTCATCCAAGGTCATGCAACACAAAGCTGTTAATTCAAGACAATAGGAAGCACAATGGTGCTTATTGGCACTTTCTACCATGAGATATGGTCACTTTTAGTGGTTCATTACCCCATTTTGGTCACATTTCATAAGGGTCAAAGTGACCTTGACCTTCATGATATGTGACCAAATGTGTCTTATAATGAAAGTATAACATGTGCCCCACATAATTATTAAGTTTGAAACAGTTATCTTCCATAGTTCAGGGTCAGGGTCACTTCAAAATATGTATACAATCCAACTTTGAAGAGCTCCTGTGACCTTGAACTTGAAGCAAGGTCAATTAAACTGGTATCAAAAGATAGGGATTCTTTTTTCCTATATACCACATATAGTTCAAGTATCCAATCTCAAAAACGTCAGAGAAAATTGAGAAAATGTGAAAAATGACTGTTTTAAGACAACATTTATGGCCCCTGCGACCTTGACCTTGAAGAAAGGACAAGTCACCATGTATGTTTTTTGAGGCCTTGTCATCATACACCATCATGCCACATTTGGTATTGATAGACTTAATAGTCTCTGAGAAAAATCCAACGTTAAAGTTTTCAGACGCCCGGACGGACGAAAAGGGTGAGTACATAGACTCACTTTTGCTTCGCATGTGAGTCAAAAAAGGGTAAAAAGACAACAGCAACCGACTGTAGTCTTTGCAGGAGTGGAGATGGCCCTGATGGAAGACAGCCTCCTGCTCCGACATGTATGGAGAGCTGTAGCGTACGCTCACTCCACCAAAACGGCCATTTTCAGGGCCATCTCCACTCCTGCAAAGAATGCAGTCGGTTGCTGTTGTCTTTTTACCTTTTTTCCCCTTTCAGTGAACATTTCAACCGACCCCGGCACTCCATATCTAAAATGACGGAAGTATCAAAGGTCATCCCTCTACTAAGCCATTTCACGTTCTGTCTGTTTGTAGGTAAACGTACTTCCAGAAACTGCCATGACAGCAAGCGAGGCGTGGAATATTGATATACAGATCATTGTCACCATCCTGTACTGATAGGCAACACAGACACAAGATGATGTCGGAACACTGAAGCGACTAAGTATGTCCTGATTTAAACTTTCACAGCGAGTTCATAAACGTAGAGCTGCACAATCTATCATTTGCAGATCACGTTTCCAAAGCACTGACTGCAAATTTTTCCCACCTGCAGTATGGATCCAGGTTTGTTTTGTCATTGGTGATCGACATTTCAGGCAACAGTGAAATAGAATGGACAGACAGATACTGGAACTCATAGCAATTCAGTGAAAAGAATCCACAGATGATCATAGTATCATACCAAAGACGTTACATAGAAAGACGTGGAACTTCGCATGAAGCTGCGAGGATGGGTGTCTAGAGTTACCTTTCCTTAGCAGGGTGCTCGCGCAACTATTATGACTAATTGAAAGAGGCGCGTGGGCATCTTTTGCAGCGCAATTTCTTGCTTTAATACTGCTTACAAGCACACTTGTACCGGGCAATCGGTTTTCGGTTCCCAAAGGAAGCCGATATCTATTTAGATCACACAATAGAATATCCTGGCGTAAGTTAGCAACATGCAAATATACACTGTGATCGGTGGGAACGAAATCTTATATCGATATTTCAGATGTGATTAAAGCACATTGTCGATGATATATATCCTTCTCAAATATACGTATGCTTACTGATCAACGCTAGAAGGAGCCACGTAAATGATGCACCCAAATGCAAGGTACACAGGTCATTTGCATCCATGCTTGTGTACATGAAGGCTCTGAAAGAGTTCCACATCTTTCTATATAGCGTCCTTGGTCATACTTACGATGTTGTTCAGTGCTGATTTGTTAGATACACATACCAAGGTGAACATCCGTTAGTTTTTTAATTGAGTTAAGATAAATCGACAACTTTGTGAATGATTCTGGAAATAAATTCACACTACTTGGTGAGGGAAAGTTCACGAGTAGTGCCCCCACCCCAACTCGCCACCCCACTGTTGAATAATTTTCCAACGCGTTTGACTTTAGCATCGGCATCATGTTTGAAATATCGATGGATTGCCTATGTCCTGTCTATTGGAGACTGACATCTTGCATACATACCTGGCTGAAATAGCTTGCTGAAATGTTGAACTTGCCCAGTTTCAGAGAGCTGCCATGTATGGACTGCAGACAGTGGTAGTCGTACATGTCAAACACCAGAATCATGTTTGACACGTCAATGCCGATGACCAAATTCTTGCAATTTTGGAAGCCAACCTACAATCCAGTGATATACAGAACTCTTTGTGATCGGTGGAATCCATTGTTTGAACAAATATATGTACGAAGCTTTCTGAAGCAAACAACTTGAATGTTTAATGAAATATTTGCCTTTTCGGTAATCAAAGGGACCCTTCGAAATGTGTACACGTGCACATGGTGGACAGCATTTCCACAAAACAAAGAATTCTGATCTCTAGAGCGTAGCAGTCCTAAAATCCCACTTTGCCTTCCACTTCAAGTGGAAATTCATTTATTAGAAATTACCAAGTGGTCGAATCTAACGGAGCGATGATTCCAAAAACGACGGACGCGAAACCCCACTATGCCCGTGACGGAAACTTATATTAAGAATCGAGTACTTTTTTGGTGACAAAAATAGTTGATCAGTACCAAAAAGGTGTTTGCCCAGACATAGAATGGGACACATTTCTGTCTATTAAAAAGTTTTTTCAGTCAGACGAAAACTTTGAGGATAAACTTTTGTTGCATAGTATAAAATACAAATAAGATGCACAAAGTATACCTCTGTAAACAATTTAGCACAGGGCGCTAGGTGCAAATACAAGCATAAAGTCTTAAAGCATTGATGATATTGTCACTTGTTTTCTCATTAGCGGATATTAATAACTCAATGCACCCGTGAGGAGAAATACAGGTCACGCAATACGTTCCTTGCTGCCATTAGCTAAGTAGCCCACGTCTTGCTCCTGCACTTGCTTTCTGGCGTTTGTGCTCAAACTTCAAATTTCTATTTCAGTCTTTGGTCTGGCGCTCTGATTTTTATCTCTCTTTCTCTCTGTCTGTGCTTTCTATTCCTTTCCATTCTCTCTCTCTCTCTCTATCTCTCTCTCTCTCTCTCTCTCTCTCTCTCTCTCTCTCTCTCTCTCTCTCTCCCTCTCTCTCTCTCTCTCTCTCTCTGTGTCCCTCCCTAATACTGCTTCGGATAAATCACCAACTGACTGCATCAATAGTGCTTTTGTCTTGTCAGTAACAACTTGCCTGCACGACAGGAGTACTGAATCCCTCAAGATAAGCAATTGGTTTCTTAACCGCGTATGGATTCCACAGTCTCATGATGTGGTCAGTTCCTCCAGTGGCGAAGATGTTCAGCTTCGGGGAGTACTCCAAGGAGATGATGCCACGAGTCACAGCGTAGTATTTCCTATTCTGCCTACCCCTGATGTCTCCGAAGTACAGCGACTTTCGTCCACTGTGAGAGCAGGACAAGAACCCTTCCAACTCTTCGATGTACACAATGCGCTGGACCCAGGATGTGTGAACTGACGTGAGGTGGTACAGCTGCAAGAACATCAACTTTAGACATCACGACTTTCGCTTTTTTCCCCGTCATGTCTGTTTGTTTTTTGGTGGTCATCTTAAGTATCCATGGTCGTCAATTTAATCTGTTACTAAGGTCTCCAGGCCGCCAAGAAATCGTTACCAAACTACGTCACATCATCATTATCGTCTTCGCCACTATCACCATCACCATCACCATCTTCAACATCATCGTTGTCGTCATCATTATCGTCATCATCAACGTCATTGTCGTTATCATCATCAACGTCAACGTCATCTTCGTCGTCGTCATCATCTTCTTTGTCGTCGTCGTCGTAGTCGTAGTTGTCGTAATTGTCGTCGTCGCAGTTGTAGTCGTCGTAGTTGTAGCAGCAGCAGCAGCAGCAGCAGGAGTAGTAATAGTATAAGTAGGAGTAGTGGCAGGAGTAGGAGCAGCAGCAGGAGTAGGAGCAGCAACAGTGGTAGATGTAGTAGAAGCAGAAGCAGCAACATTAGTAGATGCAGTAGGAGCAGCAGCGGCAGCAAAAGTAATACGGTTATAGTAGGAGGAGCAGCGGCAGCAAATGTAGTAGATGTAGGAGGAGGAGGAGGAGCAGCAGCAGCAGCAAATGTAATAGATTTAGTAGGAGGAACAGTAGCAGCAGCAGCAGTAAAAGATGTAGTAGGGGAAACTGCGGCAGCAACGGTAGTAGATGTAGTAGGAGCAGCAGCGGCAGCCAGAGTAGTAGATTTAGTAGAAGCAGCAGCAGCAGCCAGAGTAGTAGATGTAGTAGTAGGAGCAGCAGCAACAGTAGTAGGAGCAGCAGCAGCAGCAACAGTAGTAGGAGCAGCAGCGGCAGCCAGAGTAGTAGATGTAGTAGGAGCAGCAGCGGCAGCCAGAGTAGTAGATTTAGTAGAAGCAGCAGCAGCAGCCAGAGTAGTAGATGTAGTAGGAGCAGCAGCAGCAGCAGCAACAGTAGTAGGAGCAGCAACAGCAACATCAATAGTAGCAGTAGGATGTAGCAACAGCAATAGTAGTAGCAGGATGTAGCAGGAGCAGCAGCAGCAGCAACAGCAATAGTAGCAGTAGGCTGTAGCAGCAACAGCAACAGCAATAGTAGCAGTAGGATGTAGCAGCAACAATAGCAACAGAAATAGGAGTAGCAGGATGTAGCAGGAGCAGCAGCAGCAGCAACAGCAATAGTAGCAGTAGGCTGTAGCAGCAACAGCAACAGCAATAGTAGCAGTAGGATGTAGCAGCAGCAATAACAACAGCAATAGTAGTAGCAGGATGTAGCAGAAGCAACAGCAGCAGCAACAGCAGAAGTAGCAGTAGGCTGTAGCAGCAACAGCAACAGCAATAGTAGCATTAGGATGTAGCAGCAGCAATAGCACCAGCAATAGTAGTAGCAGGATGTAGCAGGAGCAGCAGCAGCAGCAACAGCAATAGTAGCAGTAGGCTGTAGCAGGAGCAGCAGCAGCAATAGTAGCAGTAGGATGTAGCAGCAGCAATAGCACCAGCAATAGTAGTAGCAGGATGGAGCAGCAGCAGCAGCAACAGCATAGTAGCAGTAGGCTTTAGCAGGAGCAGCAGCAGCAATAGTGGCAGTTGGATGAAGCAGGAGCAGCAGCAGCAGCAACAGCATTAGTAGCATTAGGTTGTAGCAGGAGCAACAGCAGCAATAGTAACAGTAGGATGTAGCAGGAGCAGCAACAGCATTAGTAGCAGTAGGATGTAGCAGGAGCAGCAGCAGCAATAGTAGCAGTAGGATGTAGCAGGGGCAGCAGCAGCAGCAATAGTAGTAGAATGTAGCTGCATACAGCAATAGTAGCAGTAGGATGTAGCAGCAGCAGCTGCCAGCTGTAATAGTAGTAGTAGAATGTAGCAGCAGTATTAGTAGTCAGCAGCAGCAGTAATAGCAGTAGTAAACTGTAGCAGCAGCAGCAGCAGTAATAGTAGTAGAATGTAGCAGCAGCAGCACTAGTAGAAATATTGGTAGTAGCAGCAGCAGTCAGCAGCAATAGTAGTAGAATGTAGCAGCAGCAATAGTAGTAAAAGTTGGGTTAGCAGCAGCAGCTGCAGCAATACTAGTAGTAGTAATAGTAGCAGTAGCAGTGGCAGTTGTCGTAGTAGCAGTAACAGCAGCAGTAGTAGTGGTAGTTGTAGCACAAGCAGCAGTAGTAGTAGCAATAGCAGCAGTAGTAGTAGCAGTAGCAGCAGTAGTAGTAGCAGCAACAGCAGCAGCAGCAGCAGCAGTAGTAGTAGTAGTAGTAGTAGTAGTAGTAGTAGTAGTAGCAGTAGTAGTAGTAGTAGAAGTAGTAGCAATAGCAGCAGCAATAGTAGTAGTAGTAGTAGTAGTAGTAGTAGTAGCAGCAGCAGCAATAGTGGTAGTAGTAGTAGTAGCAGCAGCAGCAGCAGTAGTAGCAGCAGCAGCAGTAGCAGTAGTAATAGTAGCAGCAGTAGTAGTAGTAGTATTAGTAGCAGCAGCAGCAGCAGTAGCAGTAGCAGTAGTAGTAGCAGTAGTAGCAGTAGTAGCAGTAGCAGCGGCAGCAGCAATAGTAGTAGTAGTAGTAGTAGTAGTAGTAGTAGTAGTAGTAGTAGTAGTAGCAAAAGCAGCAGCTGTTGCAGTGGAAATGCGAGCTGTGAGGGACGAAAAAAAGGATGTTCTAAAGACTACCTGAAAAGCTCCCTCAAAGCTCTGCAGATTAAGCTAGACACCTTGGAGTCACTTGCACAAGAACGCCCCTCCTGGCGTGGCAGTATGACTACAGGCTCACGGGTAGCCATTCTACTCCACTAGAGACTTCGCCTGCCGGCGAAAGAGTCTCTAGCACAGTTCATATCACGTGCTGGAACGATTCCGTCCGGAATATTCATAAGGAGGTCACACAAAAGGCTTGAGGGATAGCTCTCTGCTCCCTGACATACGCCGTTAAAGTAGTTCTAAGACTATTTCGCACAAAACTAATAAATTACGCTTGTTGAGGCAATAAACAAGCATTTATTTGATAAAATAAAATTTTTTCTACGCTTCTACGCTGAAGAATGATCGATTGTCTAAAAAGGCGACACAGAGTGGAAAGACTGGCAGGAAAGATAGCTCGGATCGACTCCGATCTCTATTTCTTAAAAATCTGCAGGAAGCAGGGATTACTCCCTCGCGGCCTACGCATCAAGAACCCTCTGCGTAGCACCCACAACTCGGCATACGCGGAGAGACTGTGCCACGAAACTTCTCTTAAGATGCTGAAACATCTCGTACATCTTTTGTACAACAAACGTGAACGCCTTCTCAACGAACTGCATTCAACCCACACCTCGACCTCCAACCATCTCCGCAATATCGCGAGGGCAACCCGGACACAGCAACGCGCCATCGTTATGAAGAAGAAACAAAGGAAATTGCGTAACCTCGCAGCCCAGGTTGACAGCGAGGAAGATACCCCTGTTCAAACGGTTATCAACCTTTCCAGCTACACCCCCACGTCAGCCGAGATGGAAGTACTTGAACTGGGATCGAAGTTCTGCCCCACAAGGGGTATGGATCCCGTCGGGCTAGCCGGTATATCGAGGAATATATCCGCCGACTCAGACTGAAAGAATACTTCTTCGAGAATGACTCCACAAACACGAACCAGTCCAGCACAGAGTACGGAAACGTCAAACGTAGCTCTAGATTTACTCCAGCGGAAGGCAGGAACTTGAAGCTTGACCTCTACGCTCAGAGCCTCCTCAAACTCATCAGCACCCAGTTCGTCCACGGTAGACATAAGGTTGTCCACAACCTCTCGCCTCTACAATATATAACACATTAAGCTTAAACAGAAAAACAGTTGTATTTATGTACACGCACTGACACTTACATACAACAACTCACATGCGCGCATGTGCACGCACCCACTCACACCCACACACACATGCGCACACACACATGCACACGCACGCACACACACAAACTCTCTCTCTCTCTCTCTCTCTCTCTCTCTCTCTCTCTCTCTCTCTCTCTCTCTCTCTCTCGTAAAGCAGGAGGCATTAGAGAGTCCGACAATTTTCTCCCTGTATATAAATGTTGTAGCTCATCATGTGAGGAAAATGGGGAAACATGGGGTCCAGCTACAACCTGGTACTCTCGAGATTTTTGTCTTGTTATTCGCCAATGACGTTGCTCTCCTGTCTACCACACCTAGCGGTTTATAAAACCAAATTAATTAATAACCTTGCCCAGGCATCCAGCACATTGGGGCTGAAGGATAACGTGCAGAAAACCAAGGTGAGGTGAGGTATGTTCATTACGGTTCTACGGTTGAAAGCCTATATACCTTTGTAAGTGAGAGAATGCCATTTTTGCCTAAATTATTCTGCCAGGGGTAAAGTTGAATTAAGTGTCTCCTCAATCATCCAGTAAAATGAATATTGACGGTGGGAATGAAAAAGGGGAGAGATTCAATTGCTCTTTGAGTGAATCAAGTTATTGGGTTCTAATTCTGATAACGTCTGGGGTGCGTCCATCTGTCTTTTGCGATTGGGAGTGTGTGAAAGGGGCTTGTGTTGAGAGTGCAGCGGCTGCTGCCTTATCTCATAGTGACCAGACGTATTTGTCTATTTTCAGGCCATACCTATATATATATATATATATGCATATAGCTTGTCTATACGTACTCTCGTGTACGTGGAACTGGGTTCCGAACACTGCAAACTGGGTTTGCAGCAGAGAGTCAGCCATTCGGTGGCTACTGCTTATTAAGTCATGCGTACGTATTCATGCCTGTGGAGCCGAGTCTATGGAGTCCTGTGTGAGCCAGTCCGGAAGTTGCTGAGGGTGAACGAGTCCTACCGAAGAGTGCCACTGGTCGCCGGAGTGACCAGTCCCAAGGGTCAGCCAGAGGGCTGGAGTCCAAGTGTCCCGGGGATATTGAGGGAGCGAAGGAGTGCCGTTCGCTGGGTTACTGTTTAGTGGATTACCACAACGAGAGATTTTGAGGCGCGTGGGCAGGAGCCCCGCGCAACTGTGGATTACCACGACGAGAGAATTGGAGGCGCATGGGCAGGAACCCCGCGCAATTGTCTGTGTAGGCAATATGTGTTGCGTGTCAACCGTGCTCGGATTACCGTGTTGATTCCAGAGAGAAGTGAGGACACGAATTGGTAAGAGAGTTTTCTTATACCCGTTAGATCCATGAATGAGACGGAGAGATTGACAGTAACTTTGGCAGAGGCCATCACGTTCTCAGAGTGCGAATGAGGTAAGAGAGAGACCCCGCAGGAAGTAGCCAGAAAGACGCTATCGGTAACCTCAATCTGGAGGGAGAGACTACGTGGGGAGAAGTCATAGGAACTATCTACTAATCTCGAGTGAGGAGATTGAGTGTTGATATCTCTGAGTAACGAATAACGATAGTGAAGAGTTCTATCGTTTGGAGTGGAGAGAGAGTTAATTGTGGACTGTTTTCACTGCAAGAGTGGACCGGTAGTAAACGCTAGCACGTTTGTTGTTTTATGCAAATTGAGTATCGGGCGTCCTTCCACCCGCAGCGAGAGGCTGCGATTGGAGGGCGCTCGATCCTCTTCTCAGAAGTTGCTTGAGGCCGCGCCCAATGGGGCGTGTCACTTCATTGCTTGAACTCGTGCGTAGGAAGAATTGTTGTGTACTTTTTGGGGCTTATCTTTTTTGTGGGTTGGGATTTTCTTTCAGCCTTTGTTTTTATTGAATAAACAATTGTTGTGAAACTGTACCCTACCCTCAGTGTCTCCTTTTGTTGTTGTTTTCCTATTTATTTACTTTTATCGTTGCAGGAGAGTGGCAATTAGGATTTTGCTGAAAATCCTCAGGTGTAATTTCCATCACAAATTCTCAGTATCAGATATTTAAAGAATTTTATCATACACCCACGCGACACATGTGCACCAGATTCGCTCCACAATATGCGAATCTCTTCATGCGCAAGTTCGAAGAGAATTTTTGTCCAGCTGTCCCCTGCGCCCCAGCTTCTACGTCAGATACATTGATGACATATTCCTCATCTGGAACCACGGAGAACAGGCCCTCCAGGAACTCCACTAGGAAATCAACAAATTCTCCCCCACCATTCGACTGACTATGACCTTTTCCAAGGAGTCGGTCACCTTTCTGGACATTCGCGTTACCGTAACTGATGGACAGCTCACAACCACCTTGTACCGCAAGCCCACCGACAGCATGCACATGCTCCACCACTCCAGCTCCCACCCGAGGCATGTCAAACAGTCCATCCCCTATGAACAGGCGCTTCGGATTCACCGTATCTGCTCCAACGCGGAGTATCGCGACAGGCACCTCCTGGAACTGAAGGCGGCCCTCCTCCGTAGCGGACACCAGAGTGAGAGCATTGACCGGCAGTTCTAAGAGACGGGAGGAGCTTCTTATTCGTCGAGACGGGCACTCGGGAGCCAATAGAGTCCCCCTAGTCGCGGAATTATTCCCCGGGGCGGAGAAGCTGCGCAAGGTACTTAGAAATCTCAGCATTTCCTCAGTGAGGACGAGCGCCTCTCCCGAGCACTTACGGCTCCTTCTGTCCTCTCCTTCCGCCAACCACCTAACCTGAGAGTCTACTGGTCCGCAGCAAATTCCCCAACCACCTAACCTGAGAGTCTACTGGTCCGCAGCAAATTCCCCAACCACCTAACCTGAGAGTCTACTGGTCCGCAGCAAATTCCCCAACCACCACCCCACGGAAGACGGCAGCGTGCAACCCTGTAAGGCCGCGTGGGGTTCCACGTGCGCGATCATCTGCACGGAGACGACCATTACCAGAGGCCAGGCCGTACACCGCGTCAGAGGCAAGCATACCTGCCATTCCAGAGATCTAGTATATCTCATCAGATGCCGCAGATGATGCCTTGACGCTTGGTACATCGGGGAGACTGGTCAACGACTCCGCCAATGTATGAACGGACACCGCGCCACCATTAGAAACCTGTCGCCCCTCCCAGTCAGTGAACACTTCAACTTACCCGACCACTCGCCCTTGGACATGCTCGTGAGCGTGCTTAGGGGCGAGTTGCACGACCTCCACCAAGGTCAAGTGATGGAGCAGAAACGCATCGTCAGATTTGGCACGCATTGCACCAAACTCAACAGGGACACGGGCTTCATGACTCACTACCGATGAGCCCACCCTGGGGCACGGATTCCCCGTGCTCTCACCTGTTGAGACCGTCCTTCTACTGTTGTTAGCACCACTCTACTCCTGTTTTTCCCGAACTTCTTGCGTTGCACAAGCCTCCTCCAGACCTGATAGTCCTCTATTTAAACCCTACTCCTGCCAGCCCCTTACCACTTGGACTGAAGAAGGAGTATCCCTTCCGAAAGCTCGCCTACGCCTACTCTGCAAACGGCGCTCTTCAGGGCCTTCATTTCTCGAGAGAGAATACAATTGATCAGACTCTGGTCACTTTTTTCTGTTTTCTTTTTCTCTAGCTTATCCTAAGACAGTCTGACACCGGCTCCTCACCTCTACGCGAAATGGAAACAAGTTTTGACATCTGAATGATTTCTGTAAAAGGTGGGGGGAAATAGTTTCCAGAACGAACTATATTTGGCGCCATGCTGTAATGCGAACGGTCAAGTCTATTACGCATTCATTGCAAACTGCGCCAAAGTCACTACTGACTCGGGTTCACAGAATGACGGGTAGCAGGCGGGGATGAGGGTTGCAACGGCAGACAGAAAGCAGGCCACAGGGAAGGCCAGAATTGCCTCATCCCTCCATGTGTGCACAACGTGTGGTCTTTCGGGTCGGATCGTCCGTATTAGTTACCATCGTGCCTCAACCGACATCGGATTAAGTCATGATTTTCTTCGCGTCTCCCCCCGCCCGCCCCCCTCCCGATAGACGAGCAAGAAAGTAGGAGTTGTAGTAGAAGTGGTGGTGGTGGTGGTGGTAGTTGTGATAGTAGTGTATCAGCAAACATACGAGTCGATTGCAACGAAAAGTGCTTTGCGCGCACATTAGAATGCAAATGTTGGTGTGGAAGCCAAATCAACAAACGACAAACATATCTCATTCAAAGGATATTTTGCTAAGATGTAATCAAAAGAGGTCAACAGCCTCCGTTTTTATCAACGTGGCATATCAAATATTGCATATTTCACGTACCGACATGCATCGACAAAAGTAAAGAAAATTCCTAGGCCACAACACAATCCATAGGGAGATATTAATCATAACTGTTGAACTATGCAGGTGTGAAAGGAGTCTGAAACGCAGGTTTAGGTAACATTGCTACATGCAAGTACTTTCCACTCTCGAACAATCAAACACTTTGCCATATAAGATGAAACTGGACTGGGTGATCACTAAATCTAACAGCGACGTGACTGACGCAGAGGTTATTGACAAGCTTATATCGGATCACTTTGTGATTTTCTGGAATCTGCACATGAAGAAACCACCGAGAGAAATGAAGGCAGTGACATCATGGACATTGATATAATCCAATTCCTCTCAGTGGTAACACAAGATATTTTTGAACGTGTTTAACTGCCTACAACAGCTGTCTCCGAGATATTTTGAACAAACATGATCCACGGGTCACAAGATTTGTCACACAAGGCACCTCTGCACCGTGGATGACACTTGAAATTAAACAGGCTAGGCAACAACGCAGAAGAGGTGAACGCAATGGAGACAAGAAAGGCAAAGCCCATACGACTCACATGGTTGACCTTGACCTTTATATGACCTTGACCTTCAGGTGACCTTCAAGGTCAAGGTCAAACAACTAAACCTACCAATGACATCATACACAAAAAATGCTTTACACATTTTTCCTACCAAAATACATGTGACCTTGACCCAAAAAATACCATTAAAAACTGGTTTATTTAGAAATCCTTCTGTCAAAATCTAGCAATACATGTCATAAATGAAACTGCCAAGATTCAAGGTGATGGCTTTATTCCTTCCAGAGTAGTAGTAGGTCAAATACACTGACCATAATGACGGAGAGAGAAATGCGGGAAACAGCACTTTAAAAATAACACATGCAACTCACCTGAAAAGAAGCTACACCAGGTCAGCCTAGGGGTTCCATGAATGAAAACATGAGTACAGCTATATCCAGGAGGCACACAATATCACCACAAGTCCCACAATATGAAAAAAGTGTAAATATTGACTGTTATTTGTCACCAATACACAGTAAAGTTGGTCCACCGAACTTGGTGTAGTCTCATATTTACACTGCCACCACCACTGTTGTGTGAGTGCCCACGTGATTGAGGTCTGACTGTATTCTACTGTTGTGTCCAGCAAAGCCGCACGAGCACTCATAAGCTGTTGTTTCCTTTTCACGTTCTTGGGGCGAGGCATCTTGATCACAAATGCAGAAAACACACACTGAAATTCTCAACTTTTTCAGTCAGCCATTACAAACTGAAAGCGTCCGTGGAAGTGACGTCATGGCTTGTCAACACAAAATACGAACATTCTGATTGGCCGGATTCAAGTCAGTCACACGAAAGCGAGTACTCGGGTTGGTCAGAACGGTCCATCGATGCCGGCGTAGTACGCGAATGCCTTATATGGTGATTTCCGACAGTTTAGTGCCTTCGGAAAACTTCGCCAATGAGCTGTTTAGAACACGAAGAGCAACGAGTGAGCGTCTTGGCGGGAAAGATGACGTCGGCAGCTTTCGAGTGATTTCTCACACGATACATTTCGAGTTTGGTTTCACGCGGTTGTCAAGGCTGAAAAGTCGCCATTTTCAGGGTATTTTGGCAAGCCGCGTGAGCGTCTCGCAATTCGGGTTGTAGTAATTAGCAAAATAAAGTATGAAACAATATGTTTTTTTGACAAATCAAGTTACGTACTGATTAATATATCATAATAGATTGAGAAAATGACATTATCTTAAAATCATGAAAAATCTTGATTTTGGACGAAATCACACCCCCGTGTCTCACGTTAAAGCAAGGTGAAGTCACTATGTATGTTTTTTGAGGCCTTGTCATCATACACCATCATGCCACATTTGGTGTTGATAGACTTAATAATCTCCGAGAAAAATCCAACGTTTAAGTTTTTTACGCATGGACGGACGGACGGACGGACGGACGGACGAACGGACGGACGGACGGACGGACGACACGGCTGAGTACATAGACTCACTTTTGCTTCGCATGTGAGTCAAAAAACTGGGCTCGTGGTTCATCGCTAGATCTACATCTATCACCGCAACAAGGTCAGCCGAGTTATTAAAGAAATGAAAAAGCTTTATGTGTGCAGCAAAATTAAGAACTCGAGGTCTTCAAGAGATCTTTTAAAAGTGACAAACCAACTGCTGGGACATAACTTGGTTCACAGTGTTCCAATAGGCATTTCGGGGCAGAGCCTCTCCGAGGCAATCAATGAATACTGTGTCAGAAAATTTGACAAAATCTGTATTGATATGTCTTTTTGTGTAGATGTCATGGATGGTAAGCCATTTCTAGGCGTTTCCCTCTGAATTCTAAACTGTTGCCAGAGAGTGAGTAAGAGAAACTTTCTTAGCATGCCCATGAAAACGTGTGCTCTTGATCCAGTATTACATTCACTCTTTCTTGAATATCTGGACAACCTTCTCCCACCCATAACCGACATTATAAATCGGTCCTTGAGTTCAGGCACAGCTCCGCAAGGTTTCAAGCACGCCATGCTAAAGCCATTACAAAAAAGGCCAATCTTGACCGTGAAGACATACAATTATCGACCCATCTCTAACATTTCCTTCCTCTCAAAGGTATTGGAGCGCATAGTCCTCCTACAATTGCTTGATCAGTTAGAAGACCACGATCTTCTTGAGCCACTTCAGTCATGGTACCGCAAATGTCTCAGCACCGAGACCGCTCTGCTGCGAATTATCAATGACCTCCTACAGGCATCTGACTCCGGCCATGACCACTTTATCTCTGCTGGATCTTTTGGCAGCTTTTGATACTATTGACCATCATAGAAGCTCAGAAGACTGTCTTGTTCTTTCGGGCTTGATGGTTCTCTTCTTGATCGGTTCTGATCTTACTTGTCTGGACGAACACAGTCAGTTCAGGTAGGTAATATTCAGTCGACACAGACGTTCCTCAACTACGGCATTCCTCAGGGCTCAGTTTTGGGGCCAGTTCTGTACACCATGTACATGCCTCCTCTCGGAAATGTCATTGGGAATACTGGTATCTCATATCGCTTTTATGCGGATGACACTCAGTTCTACAGTCATACATTTTCCCTCGGATTTCATCAGTCTTGCGTGCGAAACGAGCGACAGCATTCAAAACGCTGGGGTGCGGTTGCAGTCAAACAGACTTAAACTGAATGACGAAAAAACCGAACTGTTGCCAGTGGGTACCGCAAGCAAACTCCGTCAATTGCTCTTGAAATCTATTGTTATCGGGAACCTTACGATCCCTATTGCAGAGACTGTCAGAAATCTAGGTGGGTCCTTGGACTCTCATTTGTCGTTTGAATGGCAACTAGACAATCTCTGCAAAACTTTTTTAAATGTAAAAATAATAAATATATTAAAAAAATGAATAACGTTATTCTTGAAAACAAAATATTGGCCAAGAAGGAAAAAAGGGCTGGGGATGCGGGTGGTTGGGTGGTGACCAGGGACACCCCCCCACACACACACATGGCATGCGTTGGTGAACGTTTTGTCTTCCTAGGAAAACTCTTTCCACTTGTTTTTGAAATCTTTTAAATTGTCATAAACTTTTTATGCTTCTTTTTCTGTCTGAATCATGCTTTTAAGATAGAATATGAAATCCTCCAAGGATGGGCGTAGTTCATTCGTTTTCCTATAGTAAATGTGCTTTTCCCCAAGTACAATAATGTGATTAATCATGCTATCTTCTTCAGTGTTCCCCAGAATACTGTTTATTTTCGTCAATTTTATTTACCTTCTATTTTCTCTTTGAGGCAAGTTGTGACTTGCCTCCAAAAGTCCTGACTTAGCTCACATTCCACAAACAAATGTTCTATAGTTTCTGCATCCCTGTTGCAGAAAGTATAATTCTTCTCCTCTAATACTTTTATTTTAAATAAAAGGTCACTTACGTAAATTATTCTATGCAATAACCTGCATTGGAAATCTCTCAGCTTTACTTTTCTTGTACATTCAAAAGGCAGAAGATAGATTTTTCACCATGGAAGTCCCTCTTCTCCTAACCTTTGCTCCTTCTTAACTTGTGATACTGGAGTGGCTGAATTATGAATTACTCTCATAGTATTTCTTGGCCGTTTTTGTCTTTTCCTTCAGCAAAAACGTTCTGACGGGTGGGTTGTATTCACTCCTAGTTATGGTGATACATTTGTGCTTAAGCTGATTTTTTCATTCGAATGGAATTATTTCTATTAGATTTGCATACTCCAGAAAATGTCCTTACATCCCAAATTGACGTTTGATAGCCTCAAACTTTCTGAACTTCCCGTCACGTTGAATAATATCACGGACACACTTGATTCCTTTAGCAAACCATGCCGACAGGAAATAGGCTTTATCCTTAAAATGTGCGTTGTTCCACAATGGTTGATTGAGAACTGTATGCATGATATTTACGTACTGCTCGATTATGAAACCGTTCCAGCTTTCCCACACTTGCTTTCAAATTTGATTTATCATCTTATCGATAACTGCTTATCTGATGACTCCTCTGGTCTGAATCAATGTGCTTATGTCAATCATTCTGTCACGAGTAACGTGAAGTTGTAGTAGCTTTACGATTTTATCTACCCAAGTAAGTTTTCATGCCTTATCGTATTTGAACAAATCTATCATTTGTAATCCCTCTTTCTCATAGGTTTGTGTGAGGATGGCCTCCTGATTTTATCTATTTTTGTCTGCCTAGATAATAGTGTAAAGCTCTGATGGAGTTTTCTTCATTATAAAGCAAGGATTTCGGGAGATGTTCGTGAGAAAGTACGTCAATGTAGACACACCTAGCGATTTGACTACAGTGATTCTCCCATGAAGACTTATGTTCTTCCTCCTCCAGACTCGAAGCATACTTTTCAGATCTTTCAGTGCAGCTTGATAGTTTATTGTCTGCATTTCCTCTAAGCTATTCGTAAATATCATCCCCAGTATTGTAAACGGACCAGTTGTCCAGTTTAATTTTACATCGGAACATAGTCGTAATGTGGAATTAGCTATAGATCCTTGCCACACAGCCTTAGTTTTGTTGGTATTAATGTTTTGTCCTGATATCTCACTAGACGTATCAAGGGTTCTGAGAGTAGCTCGGAGAAATTTCTCTTTGCCATCAAGAAGAAACTCTGTGTCATCTGCAAATTGACATATGGTGTACTCTGTGTTAGTAATCTGAATACCTTTTATTCCTTCATTGTAATGGACTAAAATGTTAAGTATTTCCGCACATAGGAGGTATAAGTAATACAACAGAGGAGGTATATGTAACCCTGCCTCGTGCCGCGCCTTACAGAAAGGAAGTAAGATTTGTGACCATTTTGTATTATTCATGCCTCTGCTGCTTTGTTTAACGTTTTGACCTTACTAATAAAGACTTTTCCAAAACCGAAATAATTCAAGCACTTTCTATACATGTTCTCGATATTGAATCAAAAACTTTCTCAAAATCAACAATTAGTAGATGCCCTTTCATATTTTGTTCCATATCTGCATGTATGAAGTCATAAATCAATTTGATATTTTCTCCGATATACCTCCCTTTCATTAAATCTCTTTGTTCATCTCATTAATGATGGAATGCATCATTTTATTATGTTGGCAATACTTCCTGATGCCATCTTGTATATGACATTCAGCAAAATTATTGGCCTCCAATTCTTCAGAATTGACCTATCGCTATTTTATTTAGGAATACAGGTTATTATTCCTTGCCTCTGAACAGTAGATAACTCCTCATTATCATACGCTTCATTTAAACTTCTGAGTATTAGTATTCCCACATCCTTCCAAAAGAACATAAATAGTTCTACAGTAAAAATATATGTTCCTGGATATTTTTGTTGGGCGTTGATTGTAACGTGTTAGTTAGCTTTTCAAATGGCAATGGCCCTTCTAGCTCAAGCGTTTGATCTTCCGTTAACTGACGCTTTCTTCCTAACGTCAGGGTTTCTGGCCATATGTCTTCTATATCTTCGTCTTTGCTTTCATACACGTTTCATAGTATTTGGCCTGTTCATGAAGTATGTCTGTTCCTTTTCTCAGCTCCATCGTCCAGTTCAAGTCTATGAATTACCTTTTCTTTGTAGTACCTCTTCTCTACGTTAAAAAATATGCTATGCATTTCTCTCCTTTCTCATACCATCTGGTCTTTGATCTGACAATTGTCCCTTTAGTTTTCTCTATTTTGAAAGTTTCCAACGTCTTCTTCTTTTCTCTCAACATGGTCAATTTCTGTTCATTTTCTCCCTCTATCTCCAATTCTTCTTCCAGAGTTCTTATGAACTATTCTAATTGTTTTTCTGTTTTATTTCTCTCTTTCTCTTTCTCTCTCTCTATCTCTATCTCTCTTACCGTTCCTGGCACAACAGATAGTTTAGTTTTGTTTCTGATCTTTATCAACATATAATTTATTAAAAGTCTAGCTGATTATGTTGTATCAATTTCCTCCAGTGGCCCTTGATGTAAATTCTCTGAAATGTATGGCTATACAGCATATTCCTCGACCGTTTTCCTAAAGGTTGACTTTTCCATATCTACAAATTGCTTGTCCCTTAATAAGCTGGCATTACAGTTCCAGAAACCCTTACCTCCTCTCCTCTCCTTTCAAGAAGGTGAGA
>JAWQFJ010021188.1:7500-17004 GCA_034096865.1 Theodoxus fluviatilis | reverse complement strand
CTGTTGTACATGGATTAGCTACTGTGTATTTTTGTGTCTTAATTTATCACTGTTTTTCAATTCTTTATGAGCAAGGAGCAATTTGTAAGAGGCGGGAATGCCTAAAATTTTCATCCTTGATAATATAGAAAGTCAAATCATCAATCAATATCTCTCCTCTCTCTCTCTCTCTCTCTCTCTCTTCTCTCTCTCTCTCTCTCTCTCTCTCTCTCTCTCTCTCTCCCTCACCAGTCAGGCTGGTCATGATCGAGCTGAGCACCGTATTGACAACCGTATGACTGCATTTCAACAGTATACTGGAACGTCAATTTCGATGAGAAGCTGCCCAACATACTCCGTTGTGAGGATGGGAGAGTTTTCTGAGACGCACCATTTAGAAAACTGGTACATCGAGTCAAATTCTAGTCTACATCAGTGACTTTAATGTGAGCGAGTTTATTGCTGAGACAGGGTAGACGTGAGAACGCGTCTGTTATACCGTGTCAGAAGAGCAGAAAATCCCCGTTCAAGAGACAACGGGACTACAAACATCAGCAGCTATATATAGAATCCGATGCCATGAAAGATCCGAACCCGTGGATTCTACAGGAGTTGGATGAATCCTCCCATTTAGCTGCAGTCCCTGTCCACCTTTAGAGTGAAATCGCCTGAAGCAGCGTGTGGCGATTGTGTCTCTCACCAAAGGTCCTAGAATTCACGATCTTTGGTCACGCCACACATCCAGTGCTCGCGAAGGTCTCGCTGTGAAGCTACTGAGCAGCGCAACCTTGTCAGAGCAGCCGCCATGGAATGTGCGCACACTCCTGGACAGAGACGATGCAGACAGACCACATAGGAGAACAGCCCTGATTGGTAAAGAACTCGCCAGATACGGCATCGATATCGCACCCTTGAGCGAGACCAGGTTCGCGGGAGAAGAAGAGCTATGTGAAAGAGGCTCTGGTTACACATTCTTCTGGAGTGGCAGACCTAGCGAGGAGCGGCGTGAAGCTGGCGTTGGCTTTGCAGTTAGGACAACTCTTGTCGGAAAGCTGGCTGGACTTCCCAAGGGAGTGAACGACAGGCTCGTGACCATGAAACTCCCACTGATGGCTGGAAGGAAGCACCTCACCATCATTAGTGCCTACGCCCTAACCATGACCAACCCAGCTAAAGTGAAGACAAAGTTTTACGAAGATCTTCACACTGTCATTGTCGACGTTTCAAAGGCGGATAAACTCATCTTGCCAGGTGACTTCAACGCAAGAGTTGGCAAGGACAACGCTGCCTGGGAAGGAGTCCTTGGACATCACGGAGTGGGGCACTGCAACAGCAACGGTCTTCTCTTGCTCCAGACCTGCGCTGAACATGAACTGCTGATCACCAACACGATCTTCCATCTACCTACCCGTAACCGGACATCATGGGTGCACCCCCGCTCAAAGCACTGGCATCTTATTGACTACGTCATCGTGAGGAAGAGGGACAGGCAGGATGTACGAGTGACCAAGTCCATGTGCGGCGCTGAATGCTGGACAGACCACCGCCTCATTATCACCAAGCTCAACATCCGCATTCAGCCTAAACGACGCCCGCAAGGGGAAAAGGCCCCCAAACGACTGAATGTTGCCAAGCTGAGGACCGCCAGCTGCAAGCAGTCCTTTATGGACGCTCTGGAAGAGCGCTTGAAATCCACCTCTCCGGACAACCAGAATGTAGAGGCAGATTGGGCGTCACTCAGAAAGCTGATTTACACCACAGCTACAGAGACCCTGGGGCCCCAGACCAGGAAACATAAGGACTGGTTTGATGAGAACTGCGAAGACATCAAGCAGTTACTGGATGAGAAACATCACCTCCACCAAGCTTACCTCAATAACCCCGTCCACGGCAAGGAGAGATGCGTTCAACAACATACGCAGACCTGTACAGCAGAAGCTCCGTCAGATGCAGGACGATTGATAATCTGCATTTTGACGAGGTTTCATTTGGGCAGGACGATCATCAGTGGTAATTTGACAAGAAATATATTCCCGCTCATAGTTGCATGTTAACTCAATCTAGTCATAACAAGTAAACGAAACATAGCTTAAAACAAGATGGCGACTCATTGATCATTTGTTAAAACGACGGCGTGAAAATTGAAACTCACGGAATGGGACGAAAGGAAAATAAAAGGCACAACATTTGGACTGAAAAGTCCTTGACATGCTCAGGAAGTAAACACATGCACATACATTACAGACCTTGTCATGAACGAAAAAAAACGACAGGTCAGCCTTGTTTTTTATTTTCAGGGTCGATAAGGGGTAAAGTCAAGGCCAAATTGATAGAAAGGTCAATGACATTGGAGATACCGTTCAGCCGTTTTGAAAAACTGTCCAAATTAAAACTCAACAGCAAAGTTGTTCCTCAGGGTGTTTTTTTTTCATATACGACAAAGAAGCACAAAGGCCAGCAGCGCTCTGAGAATTGCTTTTGTTGATGACCAGGTACTTTCCTCTGGAAATAACATCGGTCAGAAACTGCTGGATGTGAACTCCAAATGCACGAAGGAAGGACATATTACTCGTATAAAAGGGGAACGTGAATAATAATTCGAACAGATGGCGATGACGACAGCCTGGCCTATGTAAAAGCAGGAGATGTTCTGAAGATGAGGTCCAAAGCATTTCTTATCTCGGCCTCACTGCTTTGAAGAACGCCGCACTGGAGTTTGAAGTCCTCAGTCAGTCGTGTCCGATTGTGGATCCTAGCCATGGAAGTGTTGTCCGGTTGCAGACTCTGCTGTAGCTGTGCAGGCCAAGTCTGGAGTGGAATAGAGTATGTGTGATTAAAAATAAAGAAGAAAAAAAGAGGACCGATCAACATGAGGTATTTCCAAATCATTACAGATTGTCTTTATTATATTTTTGGTATGAGAGATAAGCTTATGTCGGTGTGTGAATGTGTGTGTGTGTGTGTGTGTGTGTGTGTGTGTGTGTGTGTGTGTGTGTGTGTGTTGTGTGTGTGAGTGTGTGTGTGTGTGTGTGCAGTGTGTGTGCGTGTGTGTGTGTGTGTGTGTATGTGCAGTGTGTATGCGTGTGTAAAAGTCTGCAGTGGGTGTAGTTTGCACTGTGTGTGTGTGTGTGTGTGTGTGTGTGTGTGTGTGTGTGTGTGTGTGTGTGTGTGTGTGTGTGTGAGTATCTGTGTGTGTGTGAACGGGCTTACATGCGTTTCATTCTAAATTATCATATAAAAGCTGCAGCCCCTTAAAGGTGTCTATGACATGCTCACACGACTTACATGAAATGTCAGGATAGCCAGAAATGCATGAGTACGAGTACTGCTAATATTGTATTTGAAAGAGTAATGCATCACGTGTCAAATAGTACATCCCAGTATCCCTCCCATGCTTGAAGAGAGTAAAATTAGAAACGTCGACCTATGCACACGTTAAAAAAAATGATTCGAAATAACTTTTTCTGAACAAAACATTTAATGTGACATTCATCTGCGGATTTTTTTAATAGCATGTCGGACTTAACAACCCGATGTATTGCGCTTTCTTGCCGACTCATTTACAATTTCAACTTTGCGTGAACATGAAACATCATCGGCAACCATTCACACAACAAATTATGTTCTATCATATTTGGATACGAAGAGAAAAATATGTATACAATCTTTGTTCCACCAGCAACCTAGCATAGAATGACAGCTGCCCCTTCTCCCCTTGTTGTCAGAGGTACACATGGGAAAGCGTACCGTATGGATAAAGTCGCTCCATACTCCCCTCGTCAGCAGGAACCCCTGGCTGCTGGCCTTTCTTGAACCTACCCTGTAGCTCAGCCAGGGGCGCCCCAAGTAGCAACGAGGCTCACGAGGAGGTAAGGGGAGATCATGCTGACCCAACCGGGCGTTCACACCACCTCGGAAAATCGAACCTAACTCTCACTTCACAGCAAACTGGTCGACACACGCCATAATCACCCCGAGAAAACCACTACCTCAGCGGGAACTGCCTCACCAATCATGTCAGTACAAATGCATGCCTAGAAATGCCTTGCACCACATGCATCGTCTGACCACATAATTATTTCAGAGGAAACTTTTGAGAAACTTCAAACTTCTTTCGTCCTAACCTGGCTCGACAACTGCAAATCCATCATTGCTGGCCTTCCAGACACCGAGCTTGACCGTTTCCAGCGCGTGCACAACAATGCAGGCCGACATCCTTCACAGGTGCTATTGCGAACGGATCACCCTTCTGCTCTGCACTCTTCCCTGGCCTCCCATTAAAACACGAATCGAATACATTTCTGCAGTGCTTCAGATTGTTTTCAGACTTCATGGGCCCAATGACCCATGGCCAGGCAAAATGATGGGTCAATTTTGAAAAACATGGGTCATTAACAATCGAACCTTCACTTCAAACAGAACGACCCTCCACCCCACATGACACCCATCCCACCCCCCATACACACACAGACGAATAATTAAATAAGCAAACTATAAAATTAAAAAAAATAAACAAATACACGTCAAGCTGTGTGTCTTTCTGTTGTTTTATTGTCTCTTTTAACATTTCGTTCTGTGGACACAGAGTCATGATCACTCAAAACCCATTCTATTCTTTCTTGGTAGCATGATGTTTTGTTTAAACAAACTTGGTTTTAGGACTAACACAATGAAATCTAACACTAACAGAGATCTGCTTCAACCAGTCAAACACAAAATCCCTCCTCTAGCATTCGCTCATTCACCTTCTTTCCGGAAGTTTGACGCATACAACCTTACACTCTCACAGTTCACATTTCCACAACCGATATCATCAAGAGCAAAACAACGCAAAACCCAACACGACAGCGAGCCTGACTATCACTTCAGGTGACACTAGGTTTACGGTACTGAACCCACCCCACCCCCCACCCCCGCCCCTCTCTTTTTATTCTTCTTCTCCGCTCTAGATCTCTTCCCTCTTTAAACCCGTCCCACCCCTATCCCTCTTTTATTCCTTTTTTCCCCCTTCTCCGCTCTAGATCTCTTGCCTCTTTACCCCCTCCCCAGGCCCTCCTCGCGACGAGTTCGCGGCACTTAGCTATTTTTTGAGACGACAGTTTGCTAGATCAGTTCAGTTCAGTTCAGTTCAGTTCTGAACTTGCTAGATCACTGACCTACTAAACGCTGGAGGAGGGGAGGAAAGGAAGGGGGATACACATGCCGCCTTGCCGGCATCTAAGAGAAGAGGGAAGGGGGAGAAAGGTTGGAGTGCGGGAGGCAGGAGTTGGAAGGGGCGTGGGGAAAACACGTGCCGGTTGGCTGATCTGGGAGAAGGGAGAGAAAAAAACGATCGCTTCAATTTTCAGCTAGTAAGAGATAAAAACTAAACAGTTACCGCTTGCTTTATTCTTGCCAAACATTGAAGACAACGTCAACTGACGTTGGTTTTCTTCAGTTTCTTTTCTAAGCCTTTTCTTCGGTGGCATCTTGATTCCGCACACGTGAGCGAGTCTGTGCAAGGTAAACTGATAGAGGTTCGCTGATTGGTTGTCTGCTGGCTGTTAGCCAATCACACAGAGCGATGCATCGATGCTAGGCAAAGCAGCACTTAGGCGTCGGTACGCCGTGGTGTGGCCAGAGATACTATATAGTGTCTCTGGTGTGGCCACATGTGCTTGGTATGGCTTAGTGGTACAGACGGACCGAGGATTGATACAAGTTGGCGATTTTTACGACGCGCCCGGCTGGCGCATACACATTGAAAGTAACGCGCCATTCTGATAAAATATGCGCCAATGGCGCGGGCGCGCCAACAATCTGAAGCACTGATTTCTGCAATGCTGTGTTACAAAAACCTTTGCTGACCTGCCCCCTCCTGCCTAACAGAACTCCATCTAGCCTGCAAACCACCCCAATCCTTTCTCTCAGCCGACGAAAACCTCCTGGTTGTGCCTCGCAGACGACTCAAGTGTACGAGGGCAGCGCACTCTCGCCTCGCTTCAACGCCTCACACAGCTGTCAACAGGTCCAGACTACAGCAAGTCCCGGTTGTAAACAAGATGCGTTCATCAGCGTAGTTAGTCATTCGCTCTTGGTCAGTGTACTCTTGCCCGAGAGAGAGAGAGAGAGAGAGAGAGAGAGAGAGAGAGAGAGAGAGAGAAAGAGAGACAGAGAGAGATTGATTGATTGATGGATTGATTGATTGATTGATTGATTGATTTTTATTCGGCCGACGACCCATCTGAGGTTATCATATATTTACAAACTTTAAAATAGTATAGCCTTAAATATCTACACAAGAAATGCATTTACAAACGAAATTAAAGAGCCTAAAAGTAGTGAAGAGTGTTCACTACTCATTACTGGAGAGAGAGAGAGAGAGAGAGAGAGAGAGAGAGAGAGAGAGAGAGAGAACGAGAGAGAGAGATAGAGAGAGATAGAGAGAGAGAGAAGAGACAGACAGACAGACAGACAGACAGACAGACAGACAGACAGACACAGAGAGACTGCTGATTAAAATCAATAAGGTATTTGAAGTTTAAAAAAAGGTTAACGAGAAAAAGCATACATGAGTATACTTTCGGGGGGTTGTGGGTTGGGGGGTTGTGGGTTGGGGAGTTGTGGGTTGGGGGGTTGAGGGTTGGGGGGTTGTGGGTTGGGGGGTTGGGAAAGGTGGGGAGTCAGAACTCTCTCCAAAGTCATCTGCACACTTTCCCTTCCCTGCCGGCATTCAAATCTACACAGAAAACGTGTTTATTTTTTAAATATAACAAATGATCTACAACCTGTTTCGAAGTTTCCTTCTCCCACCACCAGCACCGCACCCCTCACACAAACCCTCCCAAGTTCAGTTTAGGAGGTTTGATCATCTTGGTGAGCATGAAGTAAGCCTGTGTGGAAGTCTGTTGGTAGTTTGACGAGTCGTAGCTATTCTAGACAGCCTTAGCAAAGAGTTAACAAAAAGTGAGTATCGTCCTAGCTCTCGATTCACCATACAGTTGGGTGTTCTGCAGTCAATGTTCAAGAATCCCTCCCATGCACAGAGGTACACTTCCTCAGTACTGTCGAATCATTGCAGATCCCATACTTCTCACGCGCACAGCAGTGCAGGTAGCATTTCTGCATCAAACAAAACAAACATATCTTTCCATACTCTGATGCTTTCACAAGAACTTTATTAATTATTTGTTCTTTCAGGACCACTCTGGCCGCTAGTTTGACTGTTATTTTAAAAAGCCAAGATAAGTATACTTATTGACAACTTCTAGCTGGGTGTGATCAAAAAGTTTTTTCTTCTCTCGTCCAAGTCATCCACCACAGCGAAATACCACAACCATTGTTTTTTCTCATGTTAATGAGCTATCCAAACTTCTCGAATATTTGTATGTGTGTATGTAAGGTTCTTTAGAGAACTGTTGCTCTCTGGCGCTACAGATTAATGAGTCATCTGGGAAAGATGATTCCTTTGAAGGCTGAGACCGATGGAGATCATCTAAAGTGCAATGGAAGGACATTCCAAAGTTTTGGTGCCGCTGACAGAAAGGACCTGTCACCACCTGTGGTCCTCGACCGTTGCTCCCGCAGGAGCTCCCTGTCAGAAGACCGGAGGGCCCTGGCTGGTTGATGCGGCCTGAAGAGCTCGCACAGGTATGCCAGCATCCCATTCTCCTTCACACGTCTGTAAGCAATGGTGCACATTTTGAATGTGGTTCTCTTTTCAATGGAAAGCAAGTGGAGAATCTGAGCCAGATGATTACTTTGGTATTGCACGCGTGTACATGTATATATATGTAGTTGGTAGCAACACAAAGTCGGCGTAAAGACAGGGAAAGGCAATGTAGGCATCCTTCGCGAGAGCTGCACGCCGCTCCTTTTTCTCTCACGGGCTGGGTCTCCAATTGCCGTGAAAAGGAGAGAAAAAATTGTCGGAGTCTACTTTGCTCCTTATCTTGGTCCAGTTGGACAGTCACAGATTTCTGAGACGACCACGTTCCATCTTACACTTTTTGTAATCATGTATATCTTATCGGCAGCAAGGGAACACGTGTAGCCTACAATCGAGAAGAGCAAAAGAAAAGAAAAAAGAACATACACGCGCGCGCACACACACACACGCGCGCACGCACAGACACACACACACACACACACACACACACACACACACACACACACACGGGACAGCTTTCAATTACTCTTGAAATGATGAATTCCATTCAGTGCAAACAATACATATATGCGTGACATTTACACAAAAGGACGATATCAAAAGAGGGTCGAAATGTGAAAGGGTTAATGGAGATGATTTCCCGTCTCGCACTTGCTGGTGGAATGGCGGCAACCGCACTCCCCTTTACTCTTCTGGAGGAAAATGAAAATGAAATCATCCGAACTGTCGATTCCATCAAAGATGTGAAGGCGGTTCTTGAAATCTATCAACAGACCTACTTCGCATCGTTTGTGGAGAGGTAAGAGTGCTATGTTTCATCAAACAACCTGCTACACCTAGACTGTATCTTAGACTTAGCCCGCCACGCATGCAACAGTCTTGAGTCTAGCACTAGGACCGTAAAGGATCTATTTTCTAGATACGCGCACGTCACAATCGATCTTGCCCTGTCGAAATGACGAGGACATCGTGGCACCTTTCACCCAATACTTTACGAGTGATGACGTGGCTCCTGCCTTCTCATTGGCTCCTCACTTAGCGACGAGCACTATAAATTGCCCAGCGGTTGTTGGGTGGACCGCCTGTCAACAACGCGCACTCCTGCTGTCCTGCCGTGTGCTGTCTCTCCATTGAAAGGTAAAACCTTGGGTTTAACTTGTGGGAAAATTCTTGCTTATCTGCCTTACTGTAGCGTTGTCGGTGAGGTCGACAAGGACGACAGCTGCTGTCAAATGCTTTGCACTGCTTCGCGTTTGGTTTTGTATGCCTTGGTTCTTTTCAGGGCTGTGTCCGCATTCTCAAACAGCCGGGTTTTATATATAAAGAAATGCCCGTTTTCCGTACAAAAATATTCAGGTGGGCATAAATCATGAGCTGCACGTATCATGATAATCTTAGTGACATTTTGAAGTGAATTCTAAAGGGATTTATCCCTTTTGGTGACGATGAATTTCATTTTTTGGGTTTTCACAAGTTTACGTTTGCTGCTAGCGACTTTAGCTCCTCGCTTCCGTAGTTCTGTTTTCGGATTTTTGTCTCGATGATGTCATGAGTTGTGCAGTTATCATAGACCTTATTCACGCGGCGGCCATGTTAGTTTTAAAACGAGGCCGCACACGCTAACGCGGCGACCGCGCTACCTTCACAGTATTGCTGGAGCGGCAATTTGACAAATGTTCCGGACTTTTCTCAAGGTGATGTGGAAAGATGGTCGAACGAAGGCAGAACAATAGTAAGAAGACAAAGTGACAAAGGCTATGAGAAGTGGATTGAAGGGTTTATCGACTACGATGCCATCAAAGGTTGGTACACAGTGACAAGTTCTTTCGCTTAGATTAGAACTGAGTGTTCGCGTTATTTTTGTTTTCTTGGTGTCG
>JAWQFJ010021188.1:0-2500 GCA_034096865.1 Theodoxus fluviatilis | reverse complement strand
AAAGATTAATCATCTTATTACTACTTGTAACAGGGGAAGAGATGTGGGAGTGAGGAGGGGAAAGAGATATGGGAGTGAGGAGGGGGAAGAGATATGGGAGTGAGGAGGGGGAAGAGATATGGGAGTGAGGAGGGGGAAGAGATATGGGAGTGAGGAGGGGGAAGAGATATGGGAGTGAGGAGGGGGAAGAGATATGGGAGTGAGGAGGGGGAAGAGATATGGGAGTGAGGAGGGGGAAGAGATATGGGAGTGAGGAGGGGGAAGAGATCTGGGAGTGAGGAGGGGGAAGAGATATGGGAGTGAGGAGGGGGAAGAGATCTGGGAGTGAGGAGGGGGAAGAGATATGGGAGTGAGGAGGGGAAAGAGATATGGGAGTGAGGAGGGGGAAGAGATATGGGAGTGAGGAGGGGGAAGAGATATGGGAGTGAGGAGGGGGAAGAGATTTGGGAGTGAGGAGGGGGAAGAGATATGGGAGTGAGGAGGGGGAAGATATATGGGAGTGAGGAGGGGGAAGAAATATGGGAGTGAGGAGGGAGAAGAGACATGGGAGTGAAGAGGGGGAAGTGATATGGGAGTGAGGAAGGGGAAGAGATATGGGAGTGAGGAGGAGGAAGAGATATGGGAGTGAGGAAGGGGAAGAGATATGGGAGTGAGAAGAGAGAAGAGATATGGGAGTGAGGAGGGGGAAGAGATATGGGAGTGAGGAGGGGGAAGAGATATGGGAGTGAGGAGGGGGAAGAGATATGGGAGTGAGGAGGGGGAAGAGATATGGGAGTGAGGAGGGGGAAGTGATTGTGTGTCGAGAGGAACTGTTAGAGAGATAAGTGGAATTGTTATTTAAAAAAACAGTGAATGTCAGCTAAATGCATTTACAAACTACCACAAAACAAGATCTTGAAAAAACAGAGAGAGAGAGAGAGAGAGAGAGAGAGAGAGAGAGAGAGAGAGCACTGTGTTTATTTCCATGATTATTTATATCACTCGCAATGGTTACTGGGAATCTGGAAATATGCTCACATTCCTTCACGCCACTTGTATTCTCCGAAAAGTCGATGGGCAGCGAGTTTTCTGAGAAGACCTAGATTATCACTGCTATAGCTGTTTTGGTTCGATCTGCCTTTCTGAAAAGGTTTTGCAGAGCTGTGCTGTATAAATACAGACTGGGCAAATACACGCAGTAGGATCGTCTGAGCTGTGGAAAGAGGAGCCACTGCCTCTCCAACTCCGTTGTCTCGATTGCTCGTGTCCTGAGGTTTTCCCTCTTTGTTATTCCATCTCAACAACTAACAGAAAGTGGGTATATTGAGAGCAGAGTTCTTGGAGTAGAAGGAACCAGAGGAATCCACCCAAACAGGAAATGGTCTCTTTAGACCGTGCGAAACTCGATACCCTATCCTCGGTGGCAGCTCCACTCTGCTGCCTTGCAGACCCAAATGACCAGAGAGAAAAGACAAAATGTTTGTATGAAGTAACGGTTAAAAACTGTTTCAATTCGCTGAGTATATAGAATGAATGTTGTACAACACAATAATACTTTTTGTAAAACGTTAGCTGATTTTATTCTTTTTGAAATAATAGCATCACTGGACCCGACTTCAAGAGTTTCAGCCACCAGTGCCAGCGACAGGCGACGCCTGGGTCCTTTGATCTTATCAGCCACACGCTTCTGGAAGGCACATGTGGCAGGTGCGTGCTCGACTAGGACGAAGTCGCTCTCACCCTGCGACGGATTCTAGAGAGGTTTTGTCCCCACGTCGTACATACTCACAGGAAGCGGTCATGGGGTGGAACATATTCCAAGGGTATCGCATTGCAGGCTAGTTTGACAGATGTAGGTCACGCGGGGCAGGACCTCTGCTTCTACAAAAACCCTCATAGGCTACAATTGCTGGCGACCGAGACACGTCGAGGGCACTGGAGAAGGAATTAGCCTACACAGTTCCGACGCGACCTGCGGCGCGCACAGAGGCACGTACCGTACAATCTGTAAGCAAATGTTTCGACACCATCTTGAAATTAGCGATGATATCGCCCCGAATGTCGAAATCGAAAATACTGCTGATGTTGCACAAACTTCACGGACAACTGCGTCATCATGCACTTGCCCCCGACGTCCTTGACCTTTGTCCCCCACCCCACCCCCACCCCCCCCACCCACCACCACCACCCCAACCCCCCACCCACCCCCACCCCACCCCCACCCTTCACTGCAGAAACAGCTGATGATGCAACAGCTGAGCCTGATACACCCAGCTAGTATTGATGTGCAGGCCAAGTCTCTTTCCACAACACAAGTTGCGCCACTATGGATCAGCCAGCTAGTGATGACAGTGGTTGAGGGAGTTAGAGGCGCGATTGGAAGTGATACTTTGTAGATAGAAAAATGGACAGAAAGGAAATGAGTTCGGCGAGGACAAGGGAAGTCATCTGGCATTTTCTGGAGCTTTCGAACCAGTGATAAATTCGGATGTAACACTGCCGGTGTCTGAGGCTACTTCAC
>JAWQFJ010021187.1:12500-22372 GCA_034096865.1 Theodoxus fluviatilis | reverse complement strand
CATTCTTCCAACTGTACATGACATGTCTAAGCTTCCTGATGTTTTTTCAGAGTACTTTTCTGAGAAGATTGTGTCCATTCGTGACAGTTTTCCGCAGTGTGACCATGTGCCTGATTGTGTTGACACTTTTGCCGGTAATCCATTCTCTGTTTTTGACCCAGTCTCGGAAGATTTTGTACGTAAACTCATAATGAAGTCTGCCAAAACGTCCTGCGACCTTGACCCCATTCCCTCCACTCTACTTTGTGATCACCTAGATGTCCTTCTACCCACCATCACAAGAATATTTAACGAGTCCCTCTCCACCGGCACTGTCCCTGAAGATTTTTAAAAAGCTGTCATAAAGCCCCTTCTAAAGAAAAGCTCCCTGGACCCCAACATTCTGAAAAATTACAGGCCCATCTCAAATCTCCCCTTCATGTCAAAAATCTTAGAAAAAATCGTCCTGCATCAACTGTCCACCCACCTGTCAGCGAACAACCTCCTCACTCCCCATCAATCCGCCTACCGCGCAGGCCACAGCACAGAGACCGCAGTTCTCAGCATTCTCAACAACATCCTCAAATCTTTAGATGAGGACAGGATTTCCCTTCTCCTCCTGTTAGATCTTTCGGCCGCTTTCGATACCATCGACCACGGAATTCTTCTGTCCCGCCTTGAGCACACTTTTGGCCTTCAAAATTCAGTCCTAAATTGGTTCAGGTCCTATCTTTCAAGCAGAAGACACTTTGTCACTGTCAACGACATCCCATCCCAAGAAACCACCCTCCTTTTTGGCGTTCCTCAAGGCTCAGTGCTGGGGCCTGTCCTGTTCATCATGTATACCTCCCCTCTGACTGAACTCATCGACGGACATTCCGTTCTACACGAAATGTTTGCCGATGACACTCAGCTTCAGAATTCAGCCATTCCCTCAGAATATGACAAGATGACCACTTCAATGCAGTCTTGTATTGCTGACGTTGAACTCTGGATGTCCACCAACAAGTTGAAACTAAACTGCGAGAAAACAGAAGCCATCCGTTTCACCAAACCCTCACTCTCTACCTCCCTCACTCTCCCTCCTTCTATCACTCTAGGAGGCGGCACTGTTGGTTTCTCAGACTCTGTCCGTGATCTTGGCATTTTTCTAGACAGTGATCTCTCTATGAAACAACACGTTCTAAAAGTCTGCCAGGCCGCTTACTTAGAATTAAAAAGAATAGGTTCCATTCGCCCCTACCTCACAGAAGACGCCACCAAAACACTAGTTACATCATACATACTTTCGAGGCTGGACTATGGCAACTCGATTCTAATAAGGTGTCCCAAATCTACAACTCTTCCGCTTCAACGTGTTCAAAATTCTGCCGCCCGTCTTGTCTGCAAAGCCCCACGAACCCAGTCTTGTACCCCCCTGAGGATCCAATACAAGTGCTGCTGCCTCTGTTTCAGAATCATCACCGGCTCTGCTCCTCTATACCTCTCACAACAATTCGAACTATACACCCCCGCAAGAACACTCCGCTCATCCTCTGATACTAGACTTTTTATATCAAACCCTACACTTGCGATCAGCACGGCGGAAGAACTTTTTCTCACTCTGCTGCCGTCGCATGGAACTCTCTCCCCCGCTCAGTCCGACATTGCGAAGATCTCGATTCCTTTAAATCTAACCTCAAAACCCTCTTTTTCACACAACACTTTGAAAAACCTCTGCATCAGTAATTTTCACACTTGTGGTATTTTTTTGATCAGGTGTGTGCCTCCTGTCTAGTCTTGCTTGTCAGTATGTATTACTTTAATCTGCTTGCTTGTTTGTATGTTTTTGTGTTCTTTTTCTATGTTGCTATGGTTGTTTGCTTCTATGCTTGCATGAATCTGTTTGTTTCCGGCTTTTTCGTTGCTATAGTTGTTTGCTTGCTTGCTTGCATGGTTGATATCTGTTTGTTGCTTTGCCTTATTTGCTTGTGTGCTTATGTTCCTTTTCTATGTTTCTGTTGCTTTTTCAGTTTTTTGCATGTATGTTTGGACAAGTCAGGTCTGTTTGCTGCTTTATTTTGCCTTTTTGTTGCTATAGTTGTTTTGCTGTTTGTGCTTGTCTTGTGTGCGATGCTGTTCTTTTTTAAAAAACTTCGTAAATACGACTTGTTTTAGATTGCACGGTAAAGAATGTGAAATATGGAAATTACAACACCCTCTATTAACTATGATAATGACTACCGAGTAGTATATTTTAGTTATATTATTATTATATTGTTATTATTATTAGTGAGTATTATTATTTATTATAATTTTATTATATTGATTGTTATTAATGGTCATTAATATGATATACATAGTCTGTATCATTTATGAGATTACGGAGGAAAAATGGAAGAAGAAATGCTCCCAACGATTCGTGTACGCGATGTACGTACAACTTAGTCCGATAGTTTTTGTTCGTATCTGTGTAAATATGTGATGGTTCAGGTTCATCTTTAATGTACCAAGTACTACTAGAGAGCTGGCTGATAGAAGTGTGAAAACTCTAGGGAGTGAATACCGTATGAACACAGAAGAATGTTATTGTAAACTTAAATTACACGAGGTTATGTGACAATGGGAAATTATTTCATTTAATGTTTGAAATGAGCTGTCGGTCTATCAATAATCAACTCAAATTCAAATTCAATCTCTCTGTCTCTCTGTCTCTCTCTCTCTCTCTCTCTCTCTCTCTGCTCTCTCTCTGTCTCTGTCTCTCTCTCTCTCTGTCTCTGTCTCTGTCTCTCTCTCTCTCTCTCTCTCTCTCTCTCTCTCTCACACACACACACACACACACACACACACATACATACACACACATAGACACACACACACACACATACACACACACACGCGCGCGCGCGCATTGATGCTACTGTGCAGTTGTCTGATCTGCTCATGATCAATCCATATTCTTCTGGTAAATTAACGTTTTCCAAGTGTCCGGGGACTTTCTGTTATTTAATCCCAAGAGGAATTATTACATACCCTGGGAAGAAAGACCATTTCTCCAATACATTCATACAGATTTTATACAAGTTTCTGCCAATTTGAAAGGTTGCCATTGTACTGTATGAAATGGTGCCCTGTCTGGTGAATGTGCACTGTGTTTCAGTGAAAGATGGTAGAGCTAAGTGCCCTTAAAATGAATAGTCGTAAGAGGATTTACGGTCTAACAGCCTCAGTAGGCTCTGTAAAGCAAGTGCGTACCCAAGTCACCACTGTTGTTTGAAGTATGAACAACTTAAGGCTCCGCTTCCTCAGACAGTCACTGTTGACGAATTGCATAGGGAGAGAGAATGGGTCTTGTCTTACCGATGACCCACAGAGAGGTTGTCTTTTTAAGAATTCTCAGCAAAGATGCAAAGCCAAAGACTCAGCAGAGCAGAACACGTCGCCTCCAGATCACAAAGCGAGGGCGTGACTGTGGTACCAGAGGTTTTCAAACTGCCCAGGAAGGTCCGCTGTGTGCGCTCTTGAGGTTTTAGAGCAAGTTGAATATGGGGATGGTGTGAGCGCGGCCTCGAGAGAAAAAAAAGACCCTTTAATGAAATGAAGCTGCATGCTTGACGACGGAGAAATCCGAACGGTTACTCTTCTGTATTCGCGTTGCTTACTGGCACACCGGCAACCAAAACTGATAACGCTGACGCCTGTGGGATTTACTACGAGCCCGAGAAGTAAACTGTTTCCCAGCTTTGTTATCAACTATCGTCCAGGCTAGGCACGCTGGATTCCCCAACAACGACAAGAGTCAGCTGTGTCCAACTTTAAATAAACTCTGATACTGTCTGTCGCGACAGGCGAAGAATGTAGAAACTGCGTGTAGTGGAGAGCAATTTTCCCGTCAACTACTCCAAAAGCTGCCGGTGCAGAGACAGCTAGAAGTAAGTGCTAAACGTCAACACTTTACCAGATTTACAAAAAACAAACAACGAATGTTAAGCTCTAGTATATTTCAAATAATTTACGCACTGGACTGGATTCAAAAGGGCGGAGATCTCGCGAGATATACGTCCACAGCTTATTCTTGAGCAGTCTGTGATGGAAGCAATCGAGCTGAGAACGGCATAAAGACGACAACGATGAGACGAGAAAAAACAAAACCCCACCATACTGACGACAACGCCTACAACAACGCCAATTATTTTACATTCGACTTGTAACGAGAGACTGTTATAGAACAAGGAAGCAGAGTGACAGCTTGAAATTGGATGACAGCAAGCCATAACTTGCGCCACAGTTTTCCACCCACGTTTTCATCGGCAACATGTAGCGTTTCATCTGCTTCAAGACCACGAGCATAAGTAAACAATGCCCACTCGTGTCAGTGTAGATTTATACGAACAAATAATTTATAATGAACTCGTATTGGTAGCCAGTAAATGATTCCTCACTGTAGCCAACATTTTCTGCTTTTCTTGATTTTCGTTAGGAAATCGACAAACTTCCTATATTCATGTCTGCATCTAGAAATGGGAGATTCGTGGAGTATCAGTTCCAGATGTAGAGCTGAAACCGTGCAGGGAATATGGAGAATAAAAATGCCGTCCCTATATTAGATGTAGATACACCCAGATGAGGCACGGCCCTACTGAGTGTAACAGTAGCCAATGCTGACGTCGATGCGGGATGAGCATCTTCCCTGTCAATGAAAGCTTTCCTTTCTGGAGCGCAACTGCCCCGGCTCTGCTCTCTGACAGTCATCGATTCCACCCTCTCTCCAACGTTTCTGGGCCGCACTAAGGCATCTCTTCGTAACCATGACAACTGGCTATTACGCCGTTTCAGGCGTCGTGATCTAGATGAAGAACGTTCTGCCATGAATCCACTTTGGTCTCGAATCTCCAGAATTGAAAGTACAGTGAGCCTAGATAATGTACACCTTCATGCTTTAGGTGAAGCTTCTCGATTGTTCTTACCTTTACCTTCGATTATTCTTGACCTCACTGAGCTTCCAGACCCTCGAAAGGAACTCTCATAATGTCTAACACGAAATCCATATCCAGAACATTAACATCCAACAACAACAACAATAATAATAATAATAATAATAATAATAATAATAATAATAATAATAATAATAATAGTTTATTCATACGCACATACCTTCCCTTGACAGGAAATCTCATGGCGTTTACAATCCAAAGAATCAACACTCATACCACCACTTAACACCACATTCCTACAAAAAACTCACACACTACACACATAAACAAAAAACAAAATCTAAGATCCAGTAGAACAAATAGAACAAACTATACAATATACACAGCACTTGCAGGCCAGGTCAAGTAAGGCGAAGCAGCTCAGCGGGAAAGGCGGATCGGAAGAGGTGGGTCTTTAGAGCACTTTTGAACTGGGGCAGAGTGTCAGAATGACGGACTGGGAGAGGGAGACTATTCCAGGCTACAGGTCCAATATAGGAGAAGGCACGCGGTCCTTGAGTTTTCTAATTACGGCGGGGGACCTTAAGCATTCTAGAGTCAGCAGCTGAGCGTACAGATCTGTGGTGGGGTGCATATGAACCTACTACACGGTAGTAGGCAACTAAATCGGAAGTTTGCTACTAAATTGCGAAGTAAGGTGTGCATGAAAGCTGAATACGTGTAGTTACCTCCTAAGTTGGCCACTAAACAACCCAAAATTTAGTGGTGGTCTGTATCAGCACTACACAGCTAAGTAGCCAACTATTTGCAATATCCAATGGCGGACCTCTCTCCAGTTCGCACAGAATACGCTATATTATGAATACTAGCAACCCATCCAAAGAAAATGTAAGCCATGAACAGTATTAAATTATCAAAGCTCTATGTTGAATGCATCAATAGGTCGTGAAAGCTCCTACATTTTACAAATGGAAAGCAGGTCGACGCATCCACGCCGAACCATGTGTTGCCATCGTTTGTGTTGACATGATTTTACGCTCTCGCTCGAGCCTCAGCGCGCACTTTCCCCACCAAACTCGTGAAACCCTGGCGTACGTCGACACGCATTTCCTCGTTTACAAAAATAAAGCAATTTAATCTGAACAGTGTGTGTTCATGACTTCAGGTAAAACTAGCTTTGTACACAATGTCAACACATGGTTCAGCGTGGATGCGTCGACCTGAGGTAACAACGACATTGGTGAAGAAGGGAGAGTAGTACAACGTGTCTTGTTCATGAGCCTGTTCGTGATGGAAAATAATTGACCGCAAGTGGTAGAATCACATATTTTTGCATTGAAGTGCACTGTCTTAGCCGTATCGACTAGACGATTGATCTTGTGCTTGAAAGAACAAAAACATTCTTTGTCAATAGCCAAACCAGAACGCAGCCACTGTCGCTCAGCTTGTCGCTTTTTCTGCTTCAAAGCACGGAGTTCGGCAGCGATGGTGCTATACCACGGGGTGGAGCGACGCTGAGGGACCTTGCGCCGCGCTGCTGGGGCATGACTGTCAAGGACAGAGTGGAGGTGATCACACAACTGGTCAGCGGATGGCGCGGGTGACACAGCAGCCAGAGCAGCCACATCATATTTGAACCCAGTCAAATCAATCCCACAAAGATCATTCTTGAAACAATCTTCTTCCTAGGCATGCCCTTGCACTGCATGTACGTCCGGAAAACAGAAGTAAGAGTTGGAAAGCACTCACTTCACTCGAGTGTCTGCGAAAGCGCATGCTAAGGTCTTAGAGGTCGTTTCTAACTGCGATAAGCATCTGATTCAAACTACCGGTCAATCATTTTCAGTGCAATTGTTAACTTGATGCTAATGTAGCCCAGCTTTGAGGGGCAGTATTGTGGAGATGGCCATTGTACATGTACTTGCTAGAAAGGTTCCTTTATCAACTGCTCATTCGGCACCATCCTTCGGTAGTTGATGTCGACAGCAGTAGTATGTATACTTAGTGGATGGATATACTGAAGTCAACTGAAGTTAGAGTGTGGAGCCGTTATTTAGCTTAATTTTCTCATGCAGTTTCTAACTGAGAGAAGCATCTGATTCACACTACCTGTAAGCCTGATAAAGCCAATAAAGAGACAGCGTTAAAATCGCGACTTCTGGTCCAAACTGTACAAAGTTTTCATTTACAAGTTGTTGGTCCCTGCTGATAGTGATGCCTTCCAGGCCAAACTTCTCTTTTCTCCAGTGGGTTTTTCAATGGTCTTTCAAGATTACGGGTGTCAACAACCTTGCAAACATCAAATATGGCAAGGACTGCATCTTTTGGAGGGGATTTGGGGGAAAAGGGTGTGCGTGTGCTGAATACAAGAACGAAAAAAAAAAGAAAAATAGCAGGAATGAATCCATTCCTTGTATAAACTTGGTGCCAACACACAACTGCTCGGCAGATCCCAGCAGCAGCCTTTGTCTCTTTCTTTGACCTTTTATCAAAAAGAATTCCCTTTCTTTGAAGAATGGTCAGCTCTTTTACATCACAGACGTACATAACCACACCTACCTCCTCCCTTCATGCACCCACTGACTCGTCCATGACGCAGGAATGTATATTTTTCAATGTCACTTTACCAGTTTTATGGCGGATCTTATGAGAACAATCGACTCACAGGGATCACTTTGCGGAATATGACATAATCTATTGACTCGCTCCGATGGCGATGGCGGTCGAGCAGTGCATGAGAACAAAGAAGACGGACGACCTTTCTGCATGAAATTGGCGGGAACGCATTCTGCCGCTGCGTGTTGATGGCGCTGCAGGCAGACGTGCCGCGAAAAATGGAGCAGGGCTCGCTACGGGTGTGCGGCGTGCCTCGGTGTCCGTGCACAAACAGGGGTGATCAATCCCGTTGCTTGCGATCACACACGCCGTGCGCCATCGCCAGTCGATGACGTCATTTTGCTCTTGCCCCCAGAGCCGTCTGTTGACACGACAGGGGAGACTACTCGACGCGTGCAGCCTTGCTTTCTGCCAGTCCAGTTGAGCAGGACCATGCACGGTGTGCGAGCCCCCGTCATGTTCATTCCATTAGCGGTCGTCCACTCCCAAAGCGACTGTTTGCAGTTGCAATCGATGAGAGGAACAGAAATATCCAGAGACCCTTCCCTCATATACGATTCTGGGGTTTTTCATTTGCCGACGAGCGCTGGAACCCTACGTAAGCCTGGGCGGCAAGGCCTCCAAATCGATTCGATGAAATAGGATCGAAACTGTAGCCTGATGGAGCCCTGCCCAAAGCTAATTCCCCCCTTTCAATGCAGTAATGAAGCCGTCAGTGCTGTGCAGTAATGCCGTTATCAGTGCCATACAGCAATGACACCATCAGTGCTATACAATTTGACATCATGAGTGCTGTACAGTGACGACGCCATGAGTGTTATACAGTGACCACGTCATCAGTGCTAAACAGTAATTTTGTTATCAGTGCCATACAGCAATGATGCAATAATTGCCATACTTTGGTGACGTCATCAGTGCTATACAGTGACGACGCATCAGTACTACACAATGAGGATGCCATCAGTGCTATAATGTAATGACGCCATCAGTGCTATACAATATTTCGTTATCAGTGCTATACAGTATTTCGTTATCAGTGCTAGACATTAATTATGCCATTAGTGCAATAGAGTGACGACATCATGGGTGCTAAACAGTAATAATGCAATCAGTGCTATACAGTAATTTCGTTATCAGTGCTATACAGTAATGTCGCCATCAGTGCTATACAGCAACGATAGCATCAGTGCAAAAAAGTGACTACGCCATCAGTGCTAAACAGCAATAATGCCATCAGTGCTATACATTAATGATGCCATCAGTGCTGTTCAGTATGATGCCATCAGTGCTATACAGTATGACGCCATCAGTGATATACATGTACAGTAATGATGCCATCTGTGCTATGCAGTATGACGCCATCAGTGCTATTCAGTATGATGCCATCAGTGCTATTCAGTATGATGCCATCAGTGCTATTCAGTATGATGCCATCAGTGCTATACATTAATGATGCCATGAGTGCTATTCAGTATGATGCCATCAGTGCTATACATGAATGATGCCATGAGTGCTATACAGTATGACGCCATCAGTGATATACATGTACAGTAATGATGCCATCTGTGCTATGCAGTATGACGCCATCAGTGCTATACATTAATGATGCCATGAGTGCTATTCAGTATGATGCCATCAGTGCTATACATGAATGATGCCATGAGTGCTATACAGTATGACGCCATCAGTGATATACATGTACAGTAATGATGCCATCTGTGCTATGCAGTATGACGCCATCAGTGCTATTCAGTATGATGCCATCAGTGCTATGCAGTATGACGCCATCAGTGCTATGCAGTATGATGCCATCAGTGCTATACATTAATGATGCCATGAGTGCTATTCAGTATGATGCCATCAGTGCTACACAGTATGACGCCATCAGTGCTATGCAGTATGATGCCATCAGTGCTATACATTAATGATGCCATCAGTGCTATTCAGTATGATGCCATCAGTGCTACACAGTATGACGCCATCAGTGCTATTCAGTATGATGCCATGAGTGCTATACATTAATGATGCCATGAGTGCTATTCAGAATGATGCCATCAGTGCTATACATCAATGCAAACTGACACTACAAAGGAAGATTGTAGAGTCATCACTCAATTCGAGAAAAGTAGAAGTGAAGACCCTATGTTCCTTCTTTCCACTCAATGCAGAGAAAGCATTGGACGAGGAACGTGGGGTGGGGCGGGGACAGTGGAAGGCGTGGTTGGGCATATGTCAAAAGGTCTGCAAAAAGACCCGTATCAGCAAACCCAGATCCTTCGGTTGAGGGCGACAGTAAGGGGAAAGGCACGGTTGCCGGGGGAAGGAGGCAGTCACTGAAAGAACATGGACGTGATGGGTGTGGCA
>JAWQFJ010021187.1:0-10000 GCA_034096865.1 Theodoxus fluviatilis | reverse complement strand
GAGCCAGAATGTTGGGGCTTCCATATCTTCCTGTTATGGAAATATATCTCCCTCCTCCCACTTCTACATTTTCATCTCCCTCCCTCCCACTTCGTCATACCCCACCTCACCTCGACCAACCGATGCGGATGAACGTCGTTACGCGTAGCTCGGCATCAACAATTGCAGTGATAAAGAAGGAAATTATTTCCCTCTCCAGATGACTTAGAACCGAATGAGTTATGACATTATGATCGTAATGATCAACCCCAGATACACCACGCCCCATTAAGAGCACTTTCTGAGGGAATTCATCATAACCATCTCTGTTCGCCTTTCGTAATGTTGACAACAGTGAATGAAAGCATTATCTCCGTCAACTTTCCGTGAGTGGATCTCCATGTATGTCTTAATACAAAGACTTAGAATGACTTACACCAGGACTGCACAGATCAAACCTGAGTGTCCAAAGAAGATGACAGTTGTACCACTGTACAAAGTCTGTTATCCAGTCGCGGACTTTAATGATGTAAACGGCACAGTTCTCTTTCCTTGTGTGCATCCTCCTACAAAAAATATAATTACTTATCTTTTGAAACGATTGTGACCTACTCACGTGAAACACGCTTCATTTACAAACATTAAAAAACAGATGTTAACATCGCGACTGCAGAAGAAAAGCTCAGCCTCAGTTGTTCAGACGTCGTGTCGAGGTTTTTACCTTACTCATTCTAGCTACATGTTGCAAGACTCAGTAGCAAAAATGCCACTATTCCCCAGCCATAATGTCGCATTTGGACTTCTCGATCTGCTTGTTTAGTCTTTCCCTCCATTTCTTGGGTGCGGTACGCCTTTCGATATACACACTCTCTCTGTGTCTTTCTGTCTGTCTGTCTGTCTGTCTGTCTGTCTGTCTGTCTGTCTGTCTGTCTGTCTGTCTGTCTGTCTGTCTGTCTGTCTGTCTGTCTGTCTGTCTGTCTGTCTGTCTGTCTGTCTGTCTGTCTGTCTGTCTGTCTGTCTGTCTGTCTGTCTGTCTGTCTGACTGTCTGTCTGTCTGTCTGTCTGTCTGTCTGTCTGTCTGTCTGTCTGTCTGTCTGTCTGTCTGTCTGTCTGTCTGTCTGTCTGACTGTCTGTCGTTCTGTTTCTCTCTTTTTCTCTCGTGCGTGCGTGTGGTGTGTGCGCGTGCGTGCGTGCGTGTGTGTGGTGTGCGTACGTGCTTGTTGCGTGTGTGTATGTGTGTGTGTGTGTGTGTGCGTGCGTTTGTGCGTGCGTGTGTTAGTGTGTGGCATACATTCTGAACACTCTTAACCGCTTGACAAATAATTCAAGGACGTCTAAACAGCCATTCAGCTAAGTTTTTTAAAATCTTCAAATTAACTTTCATCCACAACACGTACTTTTAAATCTTCTACCGTGCGGCATAGAGGCTCTGTCATCCATAGCGAGGCGAAAGTAATGACCACCTAAACTGTGTGATCGCTGCACACTGGGATGAAGTAGGCAACACACTGTAGTACATGGAAGGCGCTTCATCAGACTCAGTGCAGCTGCTGTGACTGGCGACGATCACGAGTATGGAGGAACAAGCAAAGAGAAGGCTCGTAGTGCAGGGGTATTATATGTCATTTCGCGAGCTCAGCCATCCGTCACCCATGCTATTTGCTAGATAAAGTACATGGCGAGCAGGCATCCGTCACCCATGCTATTTGCTAGATAAAGTACATGGCGAGCAGGCATCCGTCACCCATGCTATTTGCTAGATAAAGTACATGGCGAGCAGGCATCCGTCATCCATGCTATTTGCTAGATAAAGTACATGGCGAGCAGGCAAGAGATTCCAACTGGGCTTGAGCAAGAACACACTCCCTTTCTAAGTCTGAGGCTGCAGCGGTCCGGGATGACGGGCACACTGCTTGAGGCTCTCTCTTGACACCCCATGTGTGTGTGTGGGGGGGGGGGGAGGGGGGGCGGGGGGGGGGGGAAGGGGGGGGGGGAGAACTGACCCGCCGCGCGATTCGTAAAAGGCGATGCAATAGGAAACTCGAGATTTGGCTTGCTCTGGCTCTGACCAGCTCTAGTGAATTCTTAGTCATTGGCCTTGCGTAGCCCACAAAGGCTGCTTCGCCGTGAAATTCCATTCATTCATTCATTCATAAATTCATTCATTCATTCATTCATTCATTCATTCATTCATTCATTCATTCATTTTTGAAATGGGCCGGTGGCCTCATCAATCTTTTCCGTTTCGTTTCGTTTTGTTCATTCATTATACATTAATTCATTCATTCATTCATTCATTCATTCATTCATTCATTCATTCATTCATTCATTCGTTCATTCATTCATTCATTCACACTTCTCTTGGGCTGACACGTCCTGACTGAAGCTTATTCTCGCGGTCTCTCGGACCAAGCACTCCTGCATTGCGTGATACGTGATGAAAGGCGCCACGACGGTGGTTTAGTGGGACAGGCTCACTAGCTTCACGATTTCCAAAAGGGAGGTAGATACCGCTGCACATGTGTGCATTTGGTAGTTCCAGGTAGTTAGTGTAATGCCAGTGCTCCCCTTACAGTCTTCTTCATGATGACAACGACTACACTTCACCTTCACTGAGCGATAACACCATCCACGAACGAGGAACCTTTAACTCTAAGTCCCTGTAACACCTTTCTCCACCCTTTACTGATATACCTGTTCCGCCCTTCTCTGTCCATCTGAGGTTAACTCTTAAGTCCCTGTAAAACCTTTCTCCACCCTTTACTGATATACCTGTTCCGCCCTTCTCTGTCCATCTGAGGTTAACTCTAAGTCCCTGCAACACCTTTCTCCACCCTTTACTGATATACCTGTTCCGCCCTTCTCTGTCCATCAGAGGTTAACTCTTAAGTCCCTGTAACCCCTTTCTCCACCCTTTACTGATATACCTGTTCCGCCCTTCTCTGTCCATCTGAGGTTAACTCTAAGTCCCTGTAACACCTTTCTCCACCCTTTACTGATATACCTGTTCCGCCCTTCTCTGTCCATCTGAGGTTAACTCTAAGTCCCTGTAACACCTTTCTCCACCCTTTACTGATATACCTGTTCCGTTCTTCTCTGTCCATCTGAGGTTAACTCTTAAGTCCCTGTAACCCCTTTCTCCACCCTTTACTGATATACCTGTTCCGCCCTTCTCTGTCCATCTGAGGTTAACTCTTAAGTCCCTGTAACACCTTTCTCCACCCTTTACTGATATACCTGTTCCGCCCTTCTCTGTCCATCTGAGGTTAACTCTAAGTCCCTGTAACACCTTTCTTCAGCCTTTACTGATGTACCTGTTCCGCCCTTCTCTGTCCATCAGAGGTTAACTCTTAAGTCCCTGTAACCCCTTTCTCCACCCTTTACTGATATACCTGTTCCGCCCTTCTCTGTCCATCAGAGGTTAACTCTTAAGTCCCTGTAACACCTTTCTCCACCCTTTACTGATATACCTGTTCCGCCCTTCTCTGTCCATCTGAGGTTAACTCTAAGTCCCTGTAACACCTTTCTTCAGCCTTTACTGATATACCTGTTCCGCCCTTCTCTGTCCATCTGAGGTTAACTGTAAGTCCCTGTAACACCTTTCTCCACCCTTTACTGATATACCTGTTCCGCCCTTCTCTGTCCATCTGAGGTTAACTCTAAGTCCCTGTAACACCTTTCTTCAGCCTTTACTGATATACCTGTTCCGCCCTTCTCTGTCCATCAGAGGTTAACTCTTAAGTCCCTGTAACCCCTTTCTCCACCCTTTACTGATATACCTGTTCCGCCCTTCTCTGTCCATCAGAGGTTAACTCTTAAGTCCCTGTAACACCTTTCTCCACCCTTTACTGATATACCTGTTCCGCCCTTCTCTGTCCATCTGAGGTTAACTCTAAGTCCCTGTAACACCTTTCTTCAGCCTTTACTGATATACCTGTTCCGCCCTTCTCTGTCCATCTGAGGTTAACTGTAAGTCCCTGTAACACCTTTCTCCACCCTTTACTGATATACCTGTTCCGCCCTTCTCTGTCCATCTGAGGTTAACTCTTAAGTCCCTGTAATGCAGAAGGACAGTTTATAGCTTGTCTTACAAAGAAGCTGCGAAAAGTAGCCTAAGATGGCGGAGAGGGGTGGAACAGGAATACCAGTCAAGGGTGGGAAAAGGCGCTAAAGGGGGTTAAGAGTTGATTTATTTGATTTTCCAGACTCTCAAGCACACACCGGGGGGACAATCCCAGTGGAAAACTACTGCATCTTGACAAACCGGAAGCCGCTCTCTAGCGACAAGACGAGGAAGTTCAAAGGGAAATAACTGCCAGCCTCGCTTTCAGCACGCTTAAACGTCACTGCTATGATTGCCATTCCATGCATCGCACCGCGAAGCCATCGAAATGAGTTTTAAAAAATAAAGGTGAACATTTACTCAACGTTCATAATGTAGCGGCACCAGCATTGACTTTGCTGGGGCTACGGTGCAGGTTGAGAACTTTTCCCCTGCCTCCCAAGTGTTGGGCGGCAGAGGCACAGAGGGACATGGAGTCAGATAGTTCCCATTTCATCCATTTTATTCAACAGTGGCAAGAATGTGTCCGTTCTCTATTCTGCTCTACTCTACTCTCCTCTACTCTCTGCTCTAAGCACAAGTGGTCACCTCAATATATTCCATAAAACTGGAAAACGCTTGGTTCTGGGGAGGGGTCAAGAGAAAGGCGTGGCATGGGGACGGAGAGGGTGCGGGATCAGGGGGTGGTACCAGGAATGTGTGGGAAGAGGGGGAGGGGGGGCAGAGTGGGGCATCTGCTGTCCAAGAACTTAAGAGGGACCAGATGTCCAGAAGAAACAGAGTAGTGGCAAGGAAGACGTTCAAGTGCAGAGAGACGTGGGAAGGCAGAGGCTGGCATGGGACGGTATGGCTTCGGTAGGAATTGGAGAGGGTGTTTACCATGAAAGGAAAACAGTGCTGAGTGAGCAACTGACCACATGGTGACAGACTGGAAAATAGGAGCGGCTCATGCACAGAAAGCAAAGTTTTGTCACCCTGTTACAATAACTAGTGATTGAAATCTGGTAGATTGTTAAGCCTTAAGGAAGATAAAGACCTTCACTTATAGATGAATAGAAATAGCATTTAAAACTAGTTCCTGTAAATACTTTCAGGTTTTTGTTTTGGCACGTCGCAGACGTTGAACCAAAGTTAACGCAGTCACACAGAGGGGTAGGTGCACCGTAGAGGTTCGCCAAGTATAATCATTCACGCACACACAGAATTACACGCACGGACAGATTTACGACACAGGGTTGAAGCAAGTATGGCATTGTCAAGATATTAAAATATACCCATACTTTGCCCGTCTCTGGGATAGAAATAACCCATGAAAAAGAGGCACCGCAGTACATTTATTACTAGGCTCTGGAGCTAAAGTTCGGTGGATGACATATCAAACACGTCACAGTCACAAGAATAAAACAGCACAATCATCAACCGAAGCTGCGAGTAAAGTTGAAACTGACGCAGCAAATTAAATCGGCAAGATGACAGACAGCTAGGCAAAAAGCTGTCTGAAATCGAGACAGAATGTGCATGTATTTGAGCAGCGGTCCACTAACCCAGAGACCCCGACACCCGAGTAGCGATTTGACATTTACTCCCAGCACGACAGTCGCGTTATGTCTCCGCACCGGGTGACCATCATGCGGCCAGGTTGCACGGCAGCCACGGGAATGACTGGATCCACGAGCCAGCAGAGGACAACCACCCGGCCCGACGGAGATGAAACCGGAGAAGTTCACCCTCTCTGAACAGAGCACGTTCGTGTAGACGTCGAGTGGATTCTTCTGGAAAAACCGAACCTTACAGCAACGGTGTCTCTTGTTCCTTGTGTCTCGTTCATGACGCACCGTGCGGAGACATTTCCGTCTTGCATTTGTCTGAGACGTCATAGCGTCAGTCAGCTGGCCTGCTGCATTTTATCCTCCAGCCGGACATACGTCATGTCCGGACAAAAGGTCTGGATGTTCCCTGCTTTCCTTTCAACTGTGCAGACTGACACATCGATACATGGTAACCACAGCAACTCGGATCTAGGCCTTTACCTGATAAGCAGTGAATGCCATTGCAACTACACGTACATGTACAAACCATGCATGCAAATTTCGTGATAGTGGCAACACTTTGCAGGCATTCTTTTGAACGTATTATTTCAAGAAAGTAATCAACAATGTCATGCACTTAAGGATCACCAATGCAGTTGACAAGAGTATAAAGGAAGCAGCATACGCCACGGGCATTTGGGAAAGAAAGTCACATGAAAGAAATTAAAGTGCTTTTAGCAGTAGAGGTTTTTCCATGTCGCATCTTTATAACTCAAACCGTTCGTATACAAAACAGGCATGTTGCAGTAACGCCCACTGATGTGCAGGGTATCCATTCAACCTTCAAGAACATGAGCACGGCTAATATTTGGCGTCGAAGTCGTTTAGCAAGTTTCCTAGGGACCTGTTCTAGCGATAACTGCAACCCTACATGTACCCACGTGGTTGATTCTAAATATATATGCATATCTCCCTCATGCTTACGCATATGAAACGAAAATATCTTGATAAGAGAATTGAGCGTAAACGTGGATGCATGTTTGTGCCTGAGTGTGTGTGTGTGTGTGTGTGTGTGTGTGTGTGTGTGTGTGTGTGTGTGTGTGTGTGTGCGTGCGCGCATGGGTGAATGCCCAACTGGGCGCGCGCGATGTGTTTATGCGCACGACTTTGCGTTCGTTTGTGTGCACACAGAGACGGTAGGCATTGGGAAACTACTTGGAGGAACATTCTCGACGTTTCCCATAATGCCTGTGCTGCTTCGCTGACCAGAAATGTGCACACGTGACATAGCCGGGAGGTGGCGCCACAAATGGAGAGAACTGGACTTTGACCTCTGGCTGCTCAGCGCATAGTCGGGCGTTCGAGTGGGCGATCGTATGACACGAATGCGGATAAGCCATCAGAGATAGCGATATAGTCAGCAGTCATGCATCCTGCACTTCCGACTCTTGATCTACCGCAAAAAGTGACCGCGCACCACAAAATGGGTCAAACATCGCACTGACCATTTCAGAGATACCGCCCCGTTGGGGTCAACCAAGTGCGTTTTCTGTGTTCGGGTACTTTCCGCCTCTGTTACACTGTTCTCCAACTTTGCGATTCATTGCTGCGTTTATTCAAACGGTTGTAACTTAAAGAATTTTCGAGGTATAAACATACATTTTTGTACCACTGAAATGCTTAAACTCGCAGTTTAAAAATGATGCAATAACTTCAAAAAGTGAAAAACCTACTGATGACCTGTGTTTTGGTGCGCAGTCACAAACAGCTTCCCACAGGACCCAAGATGGACGGCGACCAATGAAAATGGAGTTTGAAAAACAGGTCGGCGCATTGCACTCTACCATCTTCAGCATTATCATGATTCGTCACCCTCAAACTACCCTGCATCCATCGCCCCACTCCTCACCCCACCCCACCCTACCCAACCCCACCCCACCCCACCCCACCTAACCCCACCCCACCCCACCCCACACCCATCACTCCACCCGTTCCCCCTTTCCTCTACCAACCCTACCCTTAGTGTATTGAGCCCAGTGAAAATATCCGCTGTCTCTACAAAGTTTGCAAGACGATTACATTAACTCTGTCCTAGTGTAGATTTATATCCTCTCGAGGTTTACTTGGTGCTTACGAAGATTGATTGGCTGTGCTTAGGTGTTCTGGCTCTGAGTGGCTTCCACCCACATGGAATCCGCCCCCTGCTGAACATTTCCGCCCTATGACGGGAACGAAGATCTCCGGCAGATCTCTGTCTAATTATACAAGTACCGGTATATCATTGTTTCAAGCAGATTAAAGATGGTACATGTATATCGTTAGTGGGCAACCTGTATCTACTCTCAGAGAGAGAGAGAGAGAGAGAGAGGGGGGGGGGGGGAGGAGGAGGGAGATTGACAGACAGACAGACAGACAGACAGACAGACAGACAGACAGACAGACAGACAGACAGACAGACAGACAGACAGACAGACAGACGGACGGACGGACGGACGGACGGACGGACGGGTGATCGAGGAGGCAGGCAGGCAGGTAGACGGACAGACAGGCAGGCGAGCGAACGGGCAGGCAGGCAGGCATACAAGCATACATGCAGGCAGGCAGGCAAGCAGACAGACAGGCAGACAGGCTGGCAGGCAGACAGACAAGCAGGCAGGCAGGCAGGCAGGCAGGCAGACAAAAATCACTCAGCCAGCCAGCTAGAACGAGAGAAAAAGGGGATCAAACATAAGATTCATGTAAAATGTCTTGTTGAGAACAGATGCATGCAATACTTCATCGCAATTGCATCGAACGGGACATAATACCAGTCGTCTCTCTGGACACCACAGCAAACGGATGCCTGCCGAGGTGGAAAGCTCGATCTACAGGTAGACATGAGCGGTAGTAGCTCAGATCTTCTGTAAATCGTCCACGCAAACGTGTGGCGGAGTTCAAACGTTGATCTGTCACCACCAAAAGAGAAATCTCAGTGGTGGCTATTTTCGGACTCGACACTTCAAGCGGCATGATATGGGGGTCACCTGTTATCGCTATCGTAAACAAATGTACTCAAGGGCTCTACAACACAAGATTTTCCACCGAGTAACACACTTATTCAACTAGCGCCAGTGACAGCTGTAATCACAATGCATCATCACCCCTTCCATCATTGTTCCATCAGTCCCATTATCAACATCCCGTGTCGCATCAATAGCAAGCGCAACTAACGCTCCTTTCTCGCTGCAACGAACACCTCCCATTTCAAATCAATCATGTGTCACCTGGTACGATATCAAGCGCAGGTCTCTATCTCTTCCTTCCGATCTTGTTGGCATCCGTCAGTCTCGTGAGACTATGGGGGGTGTGCGCCAGGTTTGGTCAGTCCGGGGTTGAGAGGCAGCGTACTCTGTGGCTGTAGAGCCCGATCCTTGAGCCGCATGCTCTGTTGCACTTGTCGCAAGTGAAGTCTTGGCGTGGCTCTGTGGATGCCGACGCTATCCTCTGTCGTCTGCGTTCTCTCCTCTCCTCCCACTGCTCCCGTCTCCTCCTCTCGCTGGCCTGGATGCCAGTCTTGACGGCGTGTCTCCAGCTGTTGCGGTCAGCGGCCACCGTTTCCCAGTCTGCTGGGTTGATGCCTCCCGCCGTCATATCACGTTTACAAACGTCCTTGTAGCGGAGGAGAGGTCTTCCTGCAGGTCTGGATCCCGTGGCGAGCTCGCAGTACAGCACATCTTTGGGTATTCGGCCGTCATCCATCCTGCTGACGTGACCCAGCCATCTAAGTCGTCTCTGGCTGAGCATGGCGAACATGCTGGGAATACCTGCTTGCGCCAGTACGTCCTTGTTGGGGATGCGGTCATGCCAGCTGATGCCCAGGATCCTTCTGAGGCAACGCATGTGAAAGGTGTTGAGCCGGCGTTCTTGGCGGGAATACAGGGTCCACGCTTCGCTTCCGTAAAGGAGCGTGCTGAGAACACAGGCCTGGTAGACTTTCATCTTGGTGTTTGTCGTCAGCATGGAGTTGTCCCAGACACGCTTTCCGAGGCGGGCCAGTGATGTTGCGGCTTTGCCAATGCGCTTGCTTAGTTCGGCGTCCAGAGACAAGTTGCTTGAGATGGTGGAGCCCAGGTATGTAAACTCCTCCACCACCATAAGGGTGTGATCGCCGATGGAGATGCTGGGAGCGGTACTGACATCCTGACCCATGACTTCAGTCTTCTTGATGCTGATGGTCAGAGCGAATTCTTTGCATGCCTGGGCAAAGCAGTTGATGAGACGCTGCAGCGCCTCCTCTGTGTGCGCAGTCAGGGCAGCATCATCAGCAAACAACAGCTCTCTGATCAGGACCCTTTGCACTTTGGTCTTTGCACGGAGGCGGGCTAGGTTGAAGAGACCTCCATCACTTCTGGTATGGATGTACACACCATCCTCAGACTGTCTGAAGGCG
>JAWQFJ010021186.1:5000-13023 GCA_034096865.1 Theodoxus fluviatilis | reverse complement strand
GCCAGCGTCTGCAAGTGCAAGCGCGCCACCGCGAATGACCCAACGACGCAGTAAACGACCTTGAGAACTAGACATCCATGCCCATCACTGACATTTAATGAACTTCTAGAGAGAAAATTTTCAAGAGAAAACGTAAAAATAATTGTCTGTGCTTTTTCTCTCTCTTTTTCCCCCCTCGAAGTTTGAAGATAAAGGGAGACGAAAGTTGCGTTTCCAGCTGACAGGAACGTAACCATGACCCGAGCTGACCCCACGGTGTTGACCTTACCTGCCCTGACCGTCAGCACCAGGACGAGAGAACTCTTCGAGAGTTCTTCCCTTTCAGATTCATTGCATTAGATAAGGATGCCAAACATTTAGGAAAAAGTTAGCACATCAAGATGAAGAAGAAGAAAAACAAAGAGAGAGGAAAGCATTCGAGTACAGGGTGAACGAGAAGCGAATGTCAACGCTCATTACTGACATTAGCCGAAATGTTAAAGCAAAAGCTCGAAAAACACTACATGCATCATTTAAGAAAAATAAACATTATTGTAAACAACGTATTAATTAAAAATGGAAGTGGCCATCGACACTGCCTCTGCTTTATTGTCGTAACGCTTTTATGTAAACTAAAAACAGTCATTCTCTCTGCAGGTACGGTAAACACAGTCTTGATTTCTTTTGTCGAGGCATGCACAGATGCACGAGGATAGATGGTGGCCTCTTTGAGTTCATCTATGTCATCAATCAACTAACTAACTGATGTCTGTGGCGAGTTCATAAGGGGGTCAAGTTAAAAGTTTCGTGACTTTCGTGACTAATAAAGTGTGTTTTGGAAGCAATTTTGAATACATGCCTCTTTTTGACTAATAGGAGGGACACGTTCAGGGAGAGAAGTCTTAATGAAATTTTCATTGATTCCGAGCAAACATCAATCGCCAGTACGGATGCTTCGTGAAACCAACATTTTGCCGTTTCTCCCTTCTCCTTGTGTGTATGTGTGTGTGTGTGTGTGTGTGTGTGTGTGTGTGTGTGTGTGTGTGTGGGTGTGCGTGTGTGTGTGTGTGCATGCGCGCGCTCGTGCGTGCATGCGCGCATATGTGTTTGTGTACGCATGTGTGTGCGTGCATGTGTGTATGTTTAACACAGCTCTCGCAGCCGCTCTCAGCAGCCACAGCCGCCGCCGCCACCTGCGCCACAGCCACCATTTGGAGCCGCTACCCGCAGCCGCTGGTCACAGACCTGCTGCAGCAGTCAGTCCCGCCAGGCACGACCCCAGGAGCTCACGCCTGACGGCCAACGCTCGAGACAAGAAAATCAAACGATCCTTTTTAGGGCCAAAAGAATTTAAGAAAAGAAAGAATACAATTATTAGTCAGAATTATTGTCAGGACTTGTCTTTTTCACTTTTGTCAGTCTGACCCCGGCAACCACCCTTTTTGACTCACATGCGAAGCAAAAGTGAGTCTATGTACTGAGCCGTGTCGTCCGTCCGTCCGGGCGTCCGTCCGTCCGTCCGTCCGTCCGGGCGTAAAAAACTTAAACGTTGGATTTTTCTCGGAGACTATTAAGTCTATCAACACCAAATGTGGCATGATGGTGTATGATGACAAGGCCTCAAAAAACATACATAGTGACTTGACCTTGCTTCGAGGTCAAGGTCACAGGAGCCATAAATGTGGTCTCAAAAACAGTCATTTTTCACATTTTCCCAATTTTCTCCCACGTTATTGAGAATGGCGACCTTAGCTACAAGTGGTATATAGGTCAAAGCAAGCCCTATCTTTTGATACCAGTTTGGTTGACCTTGCTTCAAGGTCAAGGTCACAGGAGCTCTTCAAAGTTGGATTGTATACATATTTTGAAGTGACCTTGACCCTGAACTATGGAAGATAACTGTTTCAAACTTAATAATTATGTGGGGCACATGTTATACTTTCATCATGAGACACATTAGTTCACATATCATCAAGGTCAAGGTCACTTTGACCCTTATGAAATGTGACCAAAATGGGGTAGTGAACCACTAAAAGTGACTATGTCTCATGGTAGAAAGTGCCAATAAGCACCATTGTGCTTCCTATGTAGGGAGAGAAGTCTTAATGAAATTCTCATTGATTTGGAGCAAACATCAATCGCCAGTACGGATGCTTCGCGAAACTAACATTTTGCCGTTTCTCCCTTCACCTTGTGTGTGTATGTGTGTGTGTGTGTGTGTGTGTGTGTGTGTGTGTGTGTGTGTGTGTGTGCATGTGTGTGTGTGCATGCGCGCGCGCTCGTGCGTGCGTGCGTGCATGCGCGCATATATGTTTGTGTACGCATGTGTGCGTGCATGCGTGTATGTTTAACACAGCTATCGCAGCCGCTCTCAGCAGCCACAGCCGCCGCCGCCACCTGCGCCACAGCGACCATTTGGAGCCGCTACCCGCAGCCGCTGGTCACAGACCTGCTGCAGCAGTCAGTCCCGCCAGGCACGACCCCAGGTGCTCACGCCTGACGGCCAACGCGCGAGACAAGAAAATCAAACGATCCTTTTAGGGCCAAAAGAATTTAAGAAAAGAAAAAATACTATTAGTCAGAATTATTGTCAGGACTTGTCTTTTTCACTTTTGTCAGTCTGACCCCGGCAACCACCCGTTTTTGAATCTGTATGTTCAACAATAGTCTTCCTAGTGTCCTGAATAGGAATTTTCATTTTGGGCACTTAAAAACAGTTGTCGCACATTGTGAACTCAGCCGCGCTGAATGGTTGTCGCAGTGCGTTCCCGATTGGATTCCAGGGAAGAGAGGGCTGGCATATATATTAATGAAGTTCGCCTTCCAGAATGCGACTCAAGGATTAGTGCAGCTTTGAACTCCACAGCCGCTGAACTTGAAGCTACTGGAAGGGAAACGCCTTGAAAGCAAATTGGAGCCTTCCCACCTTTGACTTCAAGACGAACTCGCCACTGCTTGCTCCCAAAGACGCTCTAATACTCATTTATGATTCAAATACATCAGTGCACGGGTTAAAACACTTTTCAATGAAATACATCTCTATCATCGATCAGCATCTAACACACACATAAACGCCAGCACACTTTTTTTCTTTTTACGACGCAAATCACGAAAGCGCACCGTTGTGGTCACGTGCTTGATCTGTTCCAGCCCATATCTTCATCTACCCCTCTCCCTTGCATTATTTTCCTTGTTCCCCAAACTTTCCCTCCTCTAAACCCCGGCCTGTGTTTCAGTCATCAGTCCACGAAGGACGAGGAGTACTGATATTTCACACATAGGAATGCACTTTCCTCTGCAGTCCCAGACTCGCATACTGCCTGTGCTGCGCCGATACCTCCCTCATCAGCTGGTAGACATGTGCTGTGGTCTTCGTGCTTTCGAGGCCTGCTCCAGCAGCACTCGCACAGCCGGCCCCAAGCAGCACTTGTGTGCCACCGGGAGGTATCTTGTAGTTCACACTGCGGAAGACATCAAGCTCCTCAGGGCAGCAAAGATGTTCCCTCCAAGTCCCAAGAGAGGCAGCGTTTGCAGCATTTTGCAGTTTACGTGGCATTGCATCTGACTGTCATTTACTGTACTGGTGTGTAACTGTTGTAATGTGAATGATGCAAGAATTCGAAAATTTCGTCTGACAACTAATATTTCCACTTTTTCCCGAAGTGCACGTATATTACAAAATTCCACGGCAAACTTAGCATTCACGTTTCTTTACGCTTTTGGGAATTTTTTTAATAGATATTGCCAAATATATTCTCTAAAGGCATTCTTTGGGCGAAAATGCTTGCTAACACGTTAGACCAACGTGTATCAGTTTTTAGGATAAAAAGAAATAGTTGTCAGTATAATAAGGGAGCATTTTTGTTGTCACCTTGATACATGCAAACTGCTTTGATTGTGTCTTTCATCAGTCGACTCTTGTATTGTGAGTTAATACTGAAACTTCAACAAGAATGTATGATAAGGCACTGTGGAACACTGTCATCATTGTACCCACGAACTGCCACTAAAAGAACAACTTCCATGGTGGAGGTTGGTCCTTTTGCTCTCCCGTCAGAACTCATCCAGGAAGCGTGTAGCCATGGACACCCAGGCGAGGCAGGAGTGCAGAGGCAAGCGCAGGCGGGCTCGTACGCGCGCGCGCGCACGCACACACCAACCACATACACGCGCGCACACACACACACACATACACAAACACGCAATCACACAAACACGCAATTACACACACACATACACACACACACACACGCACACACACACACAAACACACACAAACATGCAATCACACACACATGCACACACACGCGCGCATACACACACACACATACACACGCACGCACGTACGCTCGCACACACACAAATACGCAGTCACACGCGCATGCACACGCACGCACGCATACGCACAAACACACACACACGTGCACACGCACACACATACACACACACACACACACTCACGCATACACACAGTCCACACCATGCAGCCACAATTAAGGCTTAAATTTAGCACACACACACAGTACACACATACACAAACCACAGAGGCACACATGTGCGCGCGCAACACACATACACAGAGGTGAGCGCGCACACACACAAACACACACTACAAGCACAAACACACGCACAGACATGCATTGAGGTCTTTCGCTCTGCGAAGATGACGTCAGTGGCGTCTCGATCATGTGTGTCCTCAGGCCGAACTCCGATTCGCAGGAATGTCCACACATGGGACACAAGGTCACGCACACACACACTCTCTCACACACAAATCAACGCACGCACGCACGCAAACACACCCAAGCACACTCGTAAACACACGCACGCATGCACGCACGCACGCACGCGCGCGCGCACACACACACACACATACACACACAAACACACACACACAAACACACACACGCACGCATGCACAGAGAGAACGGACAGATAGAAACAAAACACACACACACACACACACACACACACACACACGAACGCACGCACGTATGCACGCACGCAAACACAACCACGCACATTCGTAAGCACACACGCATGCTCGCGCGCGCACACACACATACACACACACACACATAATGGAATGTTATTTTGCCATTCTTGTCAATATTTACGGCTTGCCATGCAAGTGTAATCGATAGTGTGCATTCAGTGATGCAAATTAAGATGATTAAAAGCTCTTTCAAGTGCGGTAAAGCTTGATGCTGTTCATCCGATTTACTCATGGGATTGCTTGATAGTGCACCCGCATGGGAGTATGCATGGACACGTACTTGCACACGTGTGCATACACACGCAGATGTACGCATGCGTACTATTGCGTGTCGGTGTGGAACTCACTGAGTCAGACAGTGCCTTGAAAGCAGTCCACGCCGGGAGGGAGATAACTCCAGGGGGAGATAACTCCAGGAGGAGATAACTCCAGCCTTTGCACTTGACGACCTCCAGTGTTGTGGAATGCGAGACAGGGAGGGAGAGGGAGCGAGGAGGGAGGAAAGGAGACTGTCAGTGCAGGGGACACAACTCTTCTCGGCCTTCAGGACACACGGTCTGCACACGGAATTCTCTCGTCGAAGTGGTCTTCATCGCAGTGAACATATTTCACGGAGGAGAGCATGACAGACTATGAGAGAGAGAGAGAGAGAGAGAGAGAGAGAGAGAGAGAGAGAGAGAGAGAGAGAGAGAGAGAGAGAGAGAGAGAGAGAGAGAGGATTGGTTGATTGGTTGGTTGGTTGGTTGGTTGGTTGGTTGGTTGGTTGGTTGGTTGGTTGGTTGGTTGGTTGGTTGGTTGGTTGGTTGGTTGGTTGGTTGGTTGGTTGGTTGGTTGGTTGGTTGGTGAAGGACGGACGGATGGATGGATGGATGGATGGATGGATGGGATGGATGGAAGTGGTGTGTGTGTGTGTGTGTGTGTGAGAGAGAGAGAGAGAGAGAGAGAGAGAGAGAGAGAGAGAGAGAGAGAGAGACAGAGAGAGAGACAGAGAGAGAGAAAGAGAGAGAGAGAGAGAGAGAGAGAGAGAGAGAGAGAGAGAGAGAGAGAGAGAGAGAGAGAGAGAGAGAACGGAGAGAGATATTCTTCGATACAAAAAGTATAATGTGTGCAGGAAAGAAGAAAATCAGACAAACTCTTAGTAGCTTTTGTTCTTAATACACATTGCTTACCGTGAGGACTTAACGGTGTGCATAATTTACAGTACATGAAATCGAGGTAGACAATGCAACATCCGTACACATTATTATCGAAACACATACTATACTGAAAAACAACGGAAGAGTGTAAAGCTGAGTGTGTGCAACACCCACGTGGCTCCACTGAAAGAGCCACAGCAGATGCCAGCAGGTGCTCACACCTTTACACTGGAACACCGGCAGGATGTTTGATCACCAGGAGGGGCACTGCATTTTGCAACTACAGACACGTTTGAGCTCGATTTAAAATAATAATAAAACAAGCACGAGATTGGGATGACAGCAAATCTTATGTTCTAGAGGACGCGATTTTTATCCAAGTTTATTCCATGATCGGGTACTAGACTTTTTTTCTCCAAATACTTACATTTATTTTACGTAAATTTATTATCAGGTTTCAAAATTGCCTTGACCTTGAGAAAAGTTGCAGTTACAGACATTTTTCTTCGAATGTGATTTACTGCTTCATGTGCGTCATGGGTTTCATTCATCAGTGGTGTTTGTAGGTATCGAATGATAGGCCTATCTCGAAATTGTTTTGGTGGTAATGTCGCTGAAATTATTTTTTGTACATGATTTTACTTGAAAGGTTTGTAGAATAAAAATATCACACTTATTAATTTTGGATGGCCGTTCTTGAAAATATGTCCGTCATCTTTTCAAAATTACATTCCAATGCCTTCTTATTTGTCGCACCGTCGTTTTTCTAGACACAAAATTTATTACTCGGATAAATACCCCGCAACATCTGTTACCCAATTCAAAAGTTTTGCTGTAATCCGTTTTGCAACATCAGGTAAGTATGTAAGTTGTCAGCCCTAGGATATACAGTCACTGCAGGGTAGCAGGAAGATTCAATGATACGGATATCGCGAGGGTGGATAGGGGAGAGGTTTTCTCCGACTGTTACCACCACAAGAGTACAATGGACTGCTGCGTCTAGAAGCAGATGTTGAAACTGGGAGAGGTCGGGGGAGGAGAAGGGTGGTGAAGTAGAGGGATTTGGGGATATAGAAAAGCTTTTTCATTCTTCCTACACGACAGTGTCAAAGTAAGAAGACCGGATGGAAGCCATCTGGCACTGAGGGAGTAGCGAGGCCAGAGGAGGCACAGGATGCTGACGCCATTGATGAAATCAGATCACCGCCGTGCGACTCACAGATAATTGTCCAAAGATGATGATATACTGCCATGGCTATTCTTCAGTTGGAGATGTTCAGTTTTGTCGTTAGCAGCAAGAAAAACTTGGAATCCTCATACTGAGAAAGAAACTCCTGAAAACAAAACTCAACATCCTTCGTGAGGCCAAGCAGGCACAGGTGAAGAGGAGCTTCTGTTGCTATCACATGCTTTTGGTGAAGCCTGTGAGAAAGGAATGGGTGCGTTAAGTGCCGTGAAGGACCAGATGAGATACAAGAAAGGTCGTTCTAAGTTGCTGTGGCAGTCTTCATCTCTCTGGCTCTCTTCAAGACCTTTTCCAAGCACTCAAAGAACCCCTTCGCTGACAATTTTCCTTTCAGCAGAATTTCAACGAGAGGCTTTTTACAAGAGCTGAACAAACAAATAAACGAAGGAACGAACGAACTTTATTTTACCAAGGAAGTGAATTAGGCAGCAGTGCCTTTGTTACAGTCAGCCCTTGAGAGGGTCTGAGAGGAGGGGGATGTGGACGAGATTCAAAATGCACACGATGTCATCAAAGCTTGGTCTTCCTGATAAAATCAGTCATCACACAGGGAAGAAGACTTTTTCAAACATTTGATTATGTGTTTTTTTCTTTGAGCAGATCAAAACATTTTCATTTGATCATTTTGATGAAAAATTTATTTTATTTGTTCCTTTAGATGTGGAG
>JAWQFJ010021185.1:0-10000 GCA_034096865.1 Theodoxus fluviatilis | reverse complement strand
GACTACTAGTGCTTAAAGGACTGATGGTCCAGTTCAAAAGAAACTCCTATAAGAGCTGAGTACTAGTGCTTAATGGACTGATGGTCCAGTTCAAAAGAAACTCCTATAAGAGCTGACCACTAGTGCTTAATGGACTGATGGTCCAGTTCAAAAGAAACTCCTATAAGAGCTGACCACTAGTGCTTAATGGACTGATGGTTCAGTTCAAAAGAAACTCTTATAAGAGCTGACTAGAAGTGCTTAATGGACTGATGGTCCAGTTCAAAAGAAACTCGTATAAGAGCTGACTACTAGAGCTTAATGGACTGATGGTCCAGTTCAAAAGAAACTCTTATAAGAGCTGTGTACTAGTGCTTAATGGACTGATGGTCCAGTTCAAAAGATTACTAGTGCTTAATGGACTGATGGTCCAGTTCAAAAGAAACTCCTATAAGAGCTGAGTACTAGTGCTTAATGGACTGATGGTCCAGTTCAAAAGACTACTAGTGCTTAATGGACTGATGGTCCAGTTCAAAAGAAACTCCTATAAGAGCTGACTACTAGTGCTTAATGGACTGATGGTCCAGTTCAAAAGAAACTCCTATAAGAGCTGACCACTAGTGCTTAATGGACTGATGGTCCAGTTCAAAAGAAACTCCTATAAGAGCTGACTACTAGTGCTTAATGGACTGATGGTCCAGTTCAAAAGAAACTCCTATAAGAGCTGACCACTAGTGCTTAATGGACCGATGGTCCAGTTCAAAAGAAACTCCTATAAGAGCTGAGTACTAGTGCTTAATGGACTGATGGTCCAGTTCAAAAGACTACTAGTGCTTAATGGACTGATGGTCCAGTTCAAAAGAAACTCCTATAAGAGCTGACCACTAGTGCTTAATGGACTGATGGTCCAGTTCAAAAGAAACTCCTATAAGAGCTGACCACTAGTGCTTAATGGACTGATGGTCCAGTTCAAAAGAAACTCCTATAAGAGCTGAGTACTAGTGCTTAATGGACTGATGGTCCAGTTCAAAAGAAACTCCTATAAGAGCTGAGTACTAGTGCTTAATGGACTGATGGTCCAGTTCAAAAGACTACTAATGCTTAATGGACTGATGGTCCAGTTCAAAAGAAACTCCTATAAGAGCTGACCACTAGTGCTTAATGGACTGATGGTCCAGTTCAAAAGAAACTCCTATAAGAGCTGACCACTAGTGCTTAATGGACTGATGGTTCAGTTCAAAAGAAACTCCTATAAGAGCTGACTACTAGTGCTTAATGGACTGATGGTCCAGTTCAAAAGACTACTAGTGCTTAATGGACTGATGGTCCAGTTCAAAAGAAACTCCTATAAGAGCTGAGTACTAGTGCTTAATGGACTGATGGTCCAGTTCAAAAGAAACTCCTATAAGAGCTGACCACTAGTGCTTAATGTACTGATGGTCCAGTTCAAAAGAAACTCCTATAAGAGCTGAGTACTAGTGCTTAATGGACTGATGGTCCAGTTCAAAAGACTACTAGTGCTTGATGGACTGATGGTCCAGTTCAAAAGAAACTCCTATAAGAGCTGACTACTAGTGCTTAATGGACTGATGGTCCAGTTCAAAAGACTACTAGTGCTTAATGGACTGATGGTCCAGTTCAAAAGAAACTCCTATAAGAGCTGACCACTAGTGCTTAATGGACTGATGGTCCAGTTCAAAAGAAACTCCTATAAGAGCTGAGTACTAGTGCTTAATGGACTGATGGTCCAGTTCAAAAGACTACTAGTGCTTAATGGACTGATGGTCCAGTTCAAAAGAAACTCCTATAAGAGCTGACCACTAGTGCTTAATGGACTGATGGTCCAGTTCAAAAGAAACTCCTATAAGAGCTGAGTACTAGTGCTTAATGGACTGATGGTCCAGTTCAAAAGAAACTCCTATAAGAGCTGACCACTAGTGCTTAATGGACTGATGGTCCAGTTCAAAAGAAACTCCTATAAGAGCTGACCACTAGTGCTTAATGGACTGATGGTCCAGTTCAAAAGAAACTCCTATAAGAGCTGAGTACTAGTGCTTAATGGACTGATGGTCCAGTTCAAAAGAAACTCCTATAAGAGCTGACAACTAGTGCTTAATGGACTGATGGTCCAGTTCAAAAGACTACTAGTGCTTAATGGACTGATGGTCCAGTTCAAAAGAAACTCCTATAAGAGCTGAGTACTAGTGCTTAATGGACTGATGGTCCAGTTCAAAAGAAACTCCTATAAGAGCTGACAACTAGTGCTTAATGGACTGATGGTCCAGTTCAAAAGAAACTCCTATAAGAGCTGAGTACTAGTGCTTAATGGACTGATGGTCCAGTTCAAAAGAAACTCCTATAAGAGCTGAGTACTAGTGCTTAATGGACTGATGGTCCAGTTCAAAAGAAACTCCTATAAGAGCTGACCACTAGTGCTTAATGGACTGATGGTCCAGTTCAAAAGAAACTCCTATAAGAGCTGAGTACTAGTGCTTAATGGACTGATGGTCCAGTTCAAAAGACTACTAGTGCTTAATGGACTGATGGTCCAGTTCAAAAGAAACTCCTATAAGAGCTGACTACTAGTGCTTAATGGACTGATGGTCCAGTTCAAAAGAAACTCCTATAAGAGCTGACCACTAGTGCTTAATGGACTGATGGTCCAGTTCAAAAGACTACTAGTGCTTAATGGACTGATGGTCCAGTTCAAAAGACTACTAGTGCTTAATGGACTGATGGTCCAGTTCAAAAGAAACTCCTATAAGAGCTGACCACTAGTGCTTAATGGACTGATGGTCCAGTTCAAAAGAAACTCCTATAAGAGCTGAGTACTAGTGCTTAATGGACTGATGGTCCAGTTCAAAAGAAATTCTTATACGAGCTGACTACTAGTGCTTAATGGACTGATGGTCCAGTTCAAAAGAAACTCCTATAAGAGCTGAGTACTAGTGCTTAATGGACTGATGGTCCAGTTCAAAAGAAACTCCTATAAGAGCTGACCACTAGTGCTTAATGGACTGATGGTCCAGTTCAAAAGAAACTCCTATGAGAGCTGACCACTAGTGCTTAATGGACTGATGGTCCAGTTCAAAAGAAACTCCTATAAGAGCTGACAACTAGTGCTTAATGGACTGATGGTCCAGTTCAAAAGAAACTCCTATGAGAGCTGACTACTAGTGCTTAATGGACTGATGGTCCAGTTCAAAAGAAACTCCTATAAGAGCTGAGTACTAGTGCTTAATGGACTGATGGTCCAGTTCAAAAGAAACTCCTATAAGAGCTGAGTACTAGTGCTTAATGGACTGATGGTCCAGTTCAAAAGAAACTCCTATAAGAGCTGAGTACTAGTGCTTAATGGACTGATGGTCCAGTTCAAAAGAAACTCCTATAAGAGCTGACCACTAGTGCTTAATGGACTGATGGTCCAGTTCAAAAGACAACTAGTGCTTAATGGACTGATGGTCCAGTTCAAAAGAAACTCCTATAAGAGCTGACTACTAGTGCTTAATGGACTGATGGTCCAGTTCAAAAGAAACTCCTATAAGAGCTGACCACTAGTGCTTAATGGACTGATGGTCCATTTAAAAAAGAAACTCATATAAGAGCTGAGTACTAGTGCTTAATGGACTGATGGTCCAGTTCAAAAGAAACTCCTATAAGAGCTGACTACTAGTGCTTAATGGGCGCCAATTCTGATGCGGCAGTAAATGAAATAGATCTAACACTCTATTTGCGAGTGGAGATGAGAGCTGGCTCCACACTGCTAAGTGGCATCATAATGCAATTTCTGCAACGTCAGTTTCTGGGGCAACATTTTCCATTTGCTCTAATGAGCAGGGGTGCCCAGTACAGGTTGATTTTGAAGCGTGGAAAAGAGGGAAATGGAACATTTCGGAAACTGTTTGCGTTTAGGTCTTAGGCAAAGTGAGACAGGATGATGGGCTGAGTGCTAGGCGGATGAACTGCAAACAGAGTGAGACAGGATGATGGGCTGAGTGCTAGGTGGATGAACTGCAAACAAAATTGAGACAGGATGATGGGCTGAGTGCTAGGCGGATGAACTGCAAACAGAGTGAGACAGGATGATGGGCTGAGTGCTAGGCGGATGAACTGCAAACAGAGTAGGCCGTAGAGAGGAGCTAAAATCCCCTTGTAATTTTAAAACCTGTATGTAAAGGAAGACTGGCTAGTTGATCAAAGACTTAGAAACTTACCTTCTTAGGTGTCAGGTTCCGGGAGACATTTAACCACACGATCAAAGACCTAGGTAAGGCTCACATTAAAAAGTTGTGGGTACGGTAGCTTAGATTAACAAAGGTAGGTCGACCTGAATCTTTTGTCTTTTTCTTTAAAGAAGAGGTCATATTGAACATAAACCAAACTTTCTTTCACTGCAAATATTTTGTGAACACTTAAAAAAATGAATTTTCTGAGTTGCTCAAAGGGCAGGAAAAACGAGATAACACGCATTTCGCTGTTTGCCGTCAAATTATGTGTGCGTGTGTGTGTGTGTGCGTGCGTGCGTGCGTGTGTGTGTGCGTGCGTGTGTGTTTGTGTGTGTGTGTGTGCGTGCGTGTGTGTTTGTGTGTGTGTGTGTGTGTGTGTGTGTGTGTGCATGATCCTCCCGAAAAAAGTTTAGGGCCGGCAGGAAAAAATGGTGTTGGTCGGGTTACCATAACCACAGCTGTTGTTTTTTTTTGCCTAAGAGACGACAAAGACATTTCGAGAGCCCCAACTCATGTGAAAAAATCTCTGTAGTATACTAAAGAGTTACTGTGATTCCTTTACATTTATCTTGTATTTTCTGTTCTCTCCCTCCAACCCTTAACTCACTTCCGCTCTATCTTTCCGCCTCCCCACCAACCTCCCACCAACTTCCCCAATATTACCATCCTACCCCCTACACATTCATTGAACACATCCTCCCATTTTTACCAGGCTTTATTACCGGAGCGTTTCCAGTGCAATCCTCTTGCATTTGGGCCCTCCAGTTCTCCACCTCTCCTCCCCTCCCCCCCCCCTTCCCTATGTACCCCCGCCTCTTCATCCTCTCTCCTGTGTTCCCACCCCACAGCTACAGCAGCGGCCTGCACCAGGACCTGTTCGAGATGGACGACAGCGAGATGGCCCAGCGGCTGCTGTTGTCGTGCGACCTGAAGGCCTTCCCCCTGCTGCGCTTCGTGGAGGACGTGGGCAGCAAGGTACAGGCCATGATGGCCATCGCCCGCCACTGGATCGCCAGGGACGAGCAGTACATGTACCAAGTCAACGACTACATCAGGCAGATGCGACGCAGCACCAAGCGGCGGGAAGAGGACCTCAAGAACCAGAAGGTGGGCTGGGATGTAGTGGGATGTGGGGTGTGATGAGGTGGTTGGGTGTGATGAGGTGGTTGGGTGTGATGAGGTGGTGGGGTGTGATGAGGTGGTTGGGTGTGATGAGGTAGTTGGGTGTGATGAGGTGGTTGGGTGTGATGAGATGGTGGGGTGTGATGAGGTGGTTGGGTGTGATGAGGTGATTGGGTGTGATGAGGTGGTTGGGTGTGATGAGGTGGTTGGGTGTGATGAGGTGGTTGGGTGTGATGAGGTGGTTGGGTGTGATGAGGTGGTTGGGTGTGATGAGATGGTGGGGTGTGATGAGGTGGTTGGGTGTGATGAGGTGGTTGGGTGTGATGAGGTGGTTGGGTGTGATGAGATGGTGGGGTGTGATGAGGTGGTTGGGTGTGATGAGGTGATTGGGTGTGATGAGGTGGTTGGGTGTGATGAGGTGGTTGGGTGTGATGAGGTGGTTGGGTGTGATGAGATGGTTGGGTGTGATGAGGTGGTTGGGTGTGATGAGGTGGTTGGGTGTGATGAGGTGGTTGAGTGTGATGAGGTGATTGGGTGTGATGAGGTGGTTCGGTGTGATGAGGTGGTGGGGTGGGATGCGGTGGTGGGGTATGATGAGGTGGTTGGGTGTGATGAGGTGGTTGGGTGCGATGAGGTGGTTGGGTGTGATGAGGTGGTTGGGTGTGATGAGGTGGTTGGGTGTGATGAGGTGGTTGGGTGTGATGAGATGGTGGGGTGGGATGCGGTGGTGGGGTATGATGAGGTGGTGAGCTGTGATGAGGTGGTGAGGTGTGATGAGGTGGTGAGGTGTGATGAGGTGGTGAGATGTGATGAGGTGTTTTAGTGTGATGAAGTGGTGGGGTGTGATGAGATGTGGGTTATGACAAGACGGTAAGCTGTGATGAGGTGGTGGGGTGTGATGAGTTGGTGAGGTGTGATGAGGTGGTGGGATGTGATGAGATGATGAGGTGTTATGAGATGGTGGGATGTGATGAGATGATGGGGTGTTATGAGATGGTGGGGTGTGATGAGGTGGTGGGATGTGATGAGATGATGAGGTGTTATGAGATGGTGGGGAGATGATGGTGTGTTATGAGATGGTGGGGAGATGATGGTGTGTTATGAGATGGTGGGGTGTGATGAAGTGGTGGGATGTGATGAGATGATGGGGTGTTATGAGATGGTGGGGTGTGATGGGGTGGTGGGATGTTATGAGATGGTGGGGTGTGATGAGGTGGTGGGATGTGATGAGATGATGGGGTGTTATGAGATGGTGGGGTGTGATGGGGTGGTGGGATGTTATGAGATGGTGGGGTGTGATGAGGTTGTGAGCTGTGATGAGTTGGTGGGATGTGATGAGATGATGGGCTGTTATGAGATGATGGGATGTGATGAGGTGGTGGGATGTGATGAGATGATGGGGTGTTATGAGATGGTGGGGTGTGATGGGGTGGTGGGATATTATGAGATGTTGGGGTGTTGTGAGATGGTGAGGTGTGATGAATTGGTCAGGAGTGATGAGATGACTGAGAGTGATGAGATTGTGAGGTGTGATGAGATGACTGAGTGTGATGAGATGGTGAGGTGTGATGAGTTGGTGGGATGTATTGAGGTTGTGAGATGTGATGAGGTGGTACAGTACACAGTACACAGTAATTTATTGCGCCAAGTGACATCATTTAAAAAACGAGCACGAGGAAAACTAAGTGATGAAGGCTAAAAAAGAAACAAAACAAAAAGCCAAACACACGCATCGCTTACACACCCTAACACGCCGTTTATGCAAAAAACATGGACATTTCCCGATGTACCTCACTCACGCAGCTGCACACAGACAAGAGATAAGACTGCACCTGAAACCAAAGGATTAACTGGTAAATGGGGCAATATACAATGAACAATTAAAGTTACTATTTAAGAACTGTTGACAAAAGAGGAACAAACTAAGATGATACACCCACCCACCCACCCCCCTTTTAAGTGACAATAAATAATACATATGAACAGAGACAAGACCACTAAGACGTACCCCCCCACCCCCCCACCCCCATCCCACCCCCCGTCACCACACAAAAGAATACAATAGAACAATACAAAAACAACCCTGCGCAACTACAAGAAGACCAACCCTTCCCCACCCCCACCCCCTCCCCCACCCCTCCCCCCACCCCCAACCACACTCAGAAGCAGTCCATATAACCCAGAGGAAGCACAAAAGAGAAAGTGGCACTGTCATAGATGTGGAGAAGTGTGTGCGCACCGCCGACAGGATCAGCGGCGGCAAAGCTGCCTGGGGAGGTTCTGGACAGCGTTGAGCTCCGTCACCGCCGTGGGAAAGAACGAGTTCTGAAAACGGCATGTGCGCGTTTTGAGGGACCTGAAACGACGGCCAGAGGGAAGGAGCTGGAAGAGGGAGCAAGCAGGGTGGGAGGGGTCCGCCACAATCTTACGGGACTTGCGCACTATGCGCTGGGCGTAGATAGAGGCTAGGGAGGGCAGATCACGGCCAATGATCCTGCCAGCAGCGTGCACGACACGCTCCAGCTTGTCTTTCTGCTGTTGAGTGGCCCCTCCGAACCACACACAGATGGAGAAGGTAAGAACACTTTCCACCTCAGCACGGTAGAACTGGAGCATGATCTCCGGAGACAGTCCAAACTTCTTGAGCTGCCTCAGGAAGTACAGCCGCTGCTGGGCACTCTTATGGATGCCGTCAATGTTGTTGCCCCAACTGAGGTCGGAGGAGATGAGCGTGCCGAGGAACTTGAAACAGTCCACGATCTCAATGGCCTGGTAGGGTTGATGAGATGGTGGGGGTGATAAGGTGGTGGGGTGTGATGAGGTGGTTCAGTGTGATGAAGTGGTGGGGTGTGTTGAGATGTGGGATATGACGAGGCGGTGAGCTGTGATGAGGTACTGGGGTGTGATGAGATGGTGGTGTGAGATGGAGTGGTGAGGTGTGATGAGGTGGTGAGGTGTGATAAGGTGGTGGGGTATGATGAGATGGTGGTGTGCGATGAGGTGGTGGGGTGTGATGAGGTGGTGGGGTGCGATGAGGTGGTGAGGTGTGATGAGGTGGTGAGGTGTGATGAGGTGGTGGGGTGCGATGAGGTGGTGGGGTATGATGAGGTGGTGGGGTGTGATGAGTTGGTTGGGTGTGATGAGATGGTGGTGTGCAATGAGATAATGGTGTGCGATGAGGTGGTGAGGTGTGATGAGATGGTGATATGCAATGTGGTGGTGAGGTGTTATGAGATGGTGGGGTGCGATGAGATGGTTCAGTGTGATGAAGTGGTGGGGTGTGATGAGGTGGTGGGGTGTGATGAGGTGGTGGGGTGTGATGAGGTGGTGGGGTGTGATGAGGTGGTGGGGTGTGATGAGTTGGTTGGGTGTGATGAGATGGTAGGGTGTGATGAGGTGGTGGGGTGTGATGAGATGGTGGGGTGTGATGAGGTGGTGGGGTGTGATGAGATGGTGGTGTGTAATGAGTTGGTGAGGTGTAATGAGATGGTGGGATATGATGAGATGGTGGTGTGCGATTAATTGGTGAGGTGTGATGATGTGGTGAGCTGTGATGAGATGAGATGGTGGGATGTAATGAGGTGGTGAGGTGTGATGAGGTGGTGGGTTGTAATGAGATGGTGGTGTGCAATGAGGTGGTGAGGTGTGATGAGGTGGTTGGGTGTAATGAGGTGGTGGTATGTAATGAGATCTTGGGGTGTGATGAGGTAGTTGGGTGTGATGAAGTGGTTGGGTGTATTGAGGTGGTGAGGTGTGATGAGTTAGTGAGTGTGATGAAGTGGTAAGGTGTGATAAGATGGTGGGGTGTGATGAGGTGGTTATGTGTGATGAATTGGTTATGTGTGATGAGGTGGTGGGGTGTGATGAGGTGGTTATATGTGCTGAAGTGGTAATGTGTGATGAGGTGGTTGGGCGTAATGAGGTGGTTGTGTGTGATAAGGTGGTGAGTGTGTGATGAGGTGGTGGGGTGTGATAAGGTGATGGGATGTGATGAGGTGAGGGGGTGTGATGAGGCGATTGGGTGTGATGAGGTGGTTATGTGTGATGAGGTGGTTATGTGTGATGATGTGGTTATGTGTGATGAAGTGATTGGGTGTGATGAGGTGGTTATGTGTGATGAGGTGGTTATGTGTGATGAGGTGGTTGGGTGTGACGAGATGGTGAGTGTGTGATAAGGTGATGGGGTGTGATGTAACGTGCAATGTGCATGTAGAAAATTAACGACATGAGGCAAATATGATTTTTAAACTTTTAAAGAGAGGTGAACATCAGAAACCAGAAAGTGAGATGAGTTGGGATGTGGTGTGATGCGCAACTGAGAAAAATGATGGATTGCACTTTGATGTCGTGCAATAGAGTGATGGCATGGAGAGGTTTGGTGTTTTGTGCTGTGTAAACCTCGGATGTTAACGACCATCAGGGAGGCGTGACGATGCCCTGAGTGGTGCGAAGGAAACCTCAAGATCAGAAGGTCTGATGTGATGGCAGCGTGGTGTACAACAAAATGGTATAAAGGTTTGTTAATGTTAGATGATGTGTAAGATCTGGAATGTCATGGAGCAAAGTTGACATTGACAAAACAACAATTCCAGCATTGTGCAGATAAGGGGACATTTAAATACAAACGTTGATGAACGAAAGCACGAATAAAAACCGCTGGCGCTGAACCTCCA
>JAWQFJ010021184.1:10000-19278 GCA_034096865.1 Theodoxus fluviatilis | reverse complement strand
CTGTGTGACTAAGGAGTGAATTCTCTGTGCTCTTTTGCGCCAAGTCAGGCCATCTCATTCAACAGTCGATATGAGTCTAGTGGCTTTTGACGGGCAACAGATGTTCCAAAGCCTTTGGAATGAGGAGATCACCGTATACATATTTCTGAATACAGCAAAACAAGATCCATTCCGTCTCCATCATCCCTTGCAAACCTTGCGACGTCAAGCAAAAGAGAGAAGAGAGAGATGTGTGAGAGAGGAGGTAGAGAGGGGGGAGAGCAACAAGAGGAAGAAGAGATGGAGATAGAGAGGCGTGAGCGGAGAGATATAGAAAAGAAAGACAGAGAGACAGAGAGACACAAAGAGACATAAACAGAGAGAGACAAGAGAGAGAGACACAGAGTGAGACACCGACATCGGAGGACGACACACACACACACACACACACGAGAGAGAGAGAAGAGGGACGAGAGGAGAGGAGAGAGCACGAGAGACAGACAGACAGAGAGAGGGACAGACAGACAGAGAGAGAGACAGAGAGAGACACAGAGAGCGAGAACGAGTACACAGAGAGTCCGAGAGAGAGGAAGAGGAGAGAGAGAGAGAGAGAGACGAACAGAAAGAGACACAGAGAGACAGAGAGAGAGACACAGAAGAGAGAGAGAGATAGAGAGCGCGAGGAGGAGCACATTTCGTGAAAACTACTAATACTGGTTGATGCTTAAGTTTACAAACTTCCTTCAGTGCATTCAGTAGGCTAAGTTTGTGGAGGAACTGGTTCTGAGAACACGACACGCACACCACACGCACGCACGCACCGCACGTTTACAATGGGAAGGGCCCTGCAAGCTTCGGAAAGCGAGGGGTTGGGGCTTAGATTTACGTCGGGGAAAGGTCACGGGGAGGGAAGTCGACAATCAGGGCAGACAGAACGGACAGACACAGACACACAACACACGCACACACACACACACGACACACACAAACAAGACACACACACATCCACCCACACACACAACGCACACGACACACACACACGCACACACACACAACTCGCGCACACGAACGCACAATCGAACACAAGCACACCCACACACACACACACACGCAGAACTCACAGAGACACACACCACAGACACACAGACAGATCCACCACACACACCACCACAGACCACACACACATCACACACACAGAACACACACCACACACACACACCCACAGAGACACACACACAAAACACACACACACACATGACACACACACACAAACACAACACAGGACACAGACACACACACCACCCCACACACGGATAACAGGAGACACAAGACCACAGACACAGACACCCCCCCACACACACACACACACACACACACCCACACACCACACACACAGATATCACACGCACACACACAAAGGGCACAACCCACACAGACACAGATCACACAGTGACACATACACACACACGCAACACACACCACACACACACCACACACAACCACACACGCACACACACACACACCACACACACACACACTGAGGCAGGCCAAGGGATGATGGCAGAGTGGAACAAAAAGGGTGGAGAAAAAGCGGGGAGTGACAGCATAGTAGGCCCTGGGAACATGGAAAACCAGGGAAATTGAAAAGGCAGGTGCATCGCTATTGTACATCACTGACACATGCACATTCCCTCGGTGCAGCAGACTGCAGTAGAGCCGGGGACGAGAGAGAGGGAGTGGGAGGAGGGGGGAGATGGGGGGGGGGGAAGGGGGGGGGGAGGGGGGGGAAAAAAGGGGGAGAAGACGCTCAACGAATCATGAAAGGTCTGCACAGAGCCATCTGACACCAGAAGAACCCTCCGAGATACGAACTTGCCAAGCCTCCAGCACAGAAAAAAAAGAAAAAAAAAAGAAGAAAAAAAAAACGACGGAAAAAGGGCAAGCGACAGAGACGAGAAACTTACGATCACAATGGGACTAATTTGGGCCATAACTATACTTTTAATACCACTCTCGGAAGGAAGAAGGGAGGAAGGCGAGTTGAATGACAAATGGTAAGGAGGGGAAATGAAAGAGAGAGAGAAACAGGGGACAGTGACGGAAGAGGCCGAAGAAGTGGGAGAACGGATAGGGAAAAAGAGAGAGAGGGAGAAGGAGAAGGGGAGCGGGAGGGGGGGAAGAAGGGGCGGGGAAAAAAAAGGAACAACGGGAAGGAAACAAAAAAGAACACAAGGGAGTCATATATACACCACATAAATGTGTAGACGCAATTTTCGCCAGTTAAGTAATTAAGAGAGCATCAAACATGGGCGAGCCAGCCAGTCATGGGTCGACTGACCTACGTAACCGACACCCTTTTCCAATGTAGCAGGGACTGCTCGCGAGCACGTGAGAAAAAAACCACTGGAAATATATCACGAACAACAAGAATAATAGGGCAGGACACTTACAACACATGAAAAATGGAGCCTCAGTTAAGATTAACTATACAACTGCATCCAATAGTTGTCTCAGCACTATCTATTCTCCTGATCCAGCGCACAGTCAGTCAAATAAACATGTGAAGTAAATGAAGTAAGACAAGAACAGCGAAAAAAAAAAGATTAGAATGAAGATGGGGACAGGAAAAATGACCTGCGATTTGCCAGTCTACGTTGAGTGGGAAGTCAGCAATACGACTGAAGGACGCACGTTAACTGATGGAGAGTGCAAGAAAGCGTGCCGTATTCTTAGATGCCTGCGCTGTATGCGGCAAACAAAAGGTGTTTGCATACATGCAAATATAATGGGCAACCGCCGCGCACAGAATAACCAACAGGAGGGCGCCGGGGCGGAGAAGAGTGGAGAAAAGGAGGGGGGGAGAGGAGAAGGAAGACGAGAGCAAGAGGAGAGAGAGCGATGATAAGGATAGAGGAGACGAAAAGAAAGAGAGATGAAGACGAGAGACATAGTGGAGAAGAGAGAGAAGACGAAGAAGAAGAGAGAGAGAGAGAGAGAGAGAGAAAAGACGAGGAAGGATGAGCCAGACAGACAGACAGAAGACAGACAGACAGCCAGGACAGACAGACAGACAAGACAGACAGACGACAGACAGGACAGAGAGAGGAGAGAAGAGAGAGATGAGAGAAGAGAGAAGAACAGAGAGGAAAAAACTGAACGGGAATATTGATTCATAGGCCGACAGCCCGTTGAACGTGAGAGATGAGAGAGAGAGAGAGAGAGAGAAAGACGGAGGAGAGAGCGAGAGAAGAGAGAGAGAGGAATGAGAGAGAGAGAGGTAGAGAACGACGGAGAGAGGAAAGAGAGAGAGAGAGAGAGAAAGAGAGACAGAGAGACAGACAGACAGACAGACAGACAGGCAAAGAGAGACAGAGACAGAGACTTTCAGACAGACAGACAGACAGACAGACAGACACACAGACAGGAAGACAGGCAGGCAGGCAGGCAGGCAGACAGGCAGACAGACAGGCAGACCGACAGACAGAAGGACGGAAGGACGGACGGAGAAAAAGAGATGGACACAAGGACACAATCCCTACCTACACAGAACACAAACGCGCGCCCATTTACGCACGCACATCCGCACGCAGACGCGCGCACACACACACGCACGCACACACACACACATACACACACGCACACACACGCACACACACACATACACACACACACACACACACACACACATACACAGAGGAAAAAGAAAGCGAAGCAAATAACTCTAATAATTAGTTGGGGACTACGGACATACACAACTAATCACGGAACAGAGAGATACATGGTTAAACAGAACGGCAAACTGACAGTCAGGCAGACGGACGGATAAATGGAGTTTTACGGCCAATCAGCCTTTGCAGGTTATGTAAGGCCACTGAGCACGAAAATCACTAGAATAGTTTTAGAGTAAGCGCAAATCAAGTCATGATGTACCTATGTATTCGCCAATCGTGTAGGGAGACGGGTGGGCCTATACTAACCTCCAACCCACAGGAGGCAGGCAGACAAGAAGACGAGGAAAAAGACATCTCCGCATAGAGACTGCCAAAATCGGGTTTCTGAGGCCAGACACTGACAAGGCCATGTTCCTTTAATGAGTGCAGAGCAAGAGAGCGGTAAATAATTTAGAGTAAGCACCACAAGCAGATTGCTCCATGTATGATTTACACACACGCAAAGACAGTTGTTCACTGAACCTCACCAAGGACGGACACGTCCAATCTCAAAACAGGAAAGTCAAACCACAATGGGTTTATTACCGGGTTTTCTCAATACTGTAACTTTCATACTGCAAAACAGTTATGTCTAGAGGCTTACACGATCACAAACATCATCATGCACAGGTGCAGTCTTGCTCTGCACGCACTTGTCGACAGATCAACTGCGTCTTCATAATCATTAACCACGGTTGTCAGCTGTCACTATTCTATGCCATTCCTGAGAAACCCGAAACGTAGATTACCTACGAGGTAGAGTGTATTTGACAATATACAGGTGTACAATCATCTAAAGCTCAACAAGTCCCAAGAAAATGTCCCTGGTAAGATTTTGATCTCGGATGTCTAAACATTCAATGGATCTGTCCGAGATGACAAGGAGCACCACCTTGTAGAGACCGTCTCAAGGTCTCGTCGTGGAAACGTTTGGATTCTCGTGTACACCCGTTTCTGGACGAGAGTCAGCTAAGGTCGCATTCTGAACACAGAGACATAGTATCTCTGACACAGGTTGGTCACGTGACTTCGGCTCCACATTCCAATGATTCTACCAATCAAAATTCAACATGATCAGAAGACCATTGAGAGTAAAAAGAGGCTATTCTATTTCACTCCAATTATTTATCCCGATAGATAAACACAAATTTGGTGTTCTAATAAAACTAATCTATGAGATTTTCAGGAAATCATTTGAGAACTACTTTTAGCGCGAACGTGTCTATAAGGTTGCAAACTGCCTTGAGCACGTGCGATTGTGTATAGTAATGCACGCGATCTTTGGACCTACTATAATATAAACGCAGCGAAAAGGATTCCTATGGGTCCGGGCTGGTTTCGTGAATCTATGGTTATACTCTCGCAAGTAAATGCTTTCTGGCCGGAACCTGTGGTCTAACTGCCTTCACACTGTTTGAGGAGCTCCACACTTCGATCATTCGTGTATCGACTGATGGAGTCAGTAAGTGATTTAACCTACATTCCGTCTGTATTGAACGTTAATCGAATGGTAGTTTCTTCTGTAGGAATCCGTCCGATTCCGAAGTTCGATATTATCGGATAGCTCAGAAGCAGTTTTTCTAAGTTTAATCCTTCTAAGCATACATTAAATTAATGATTCCTCATCAGCAAAAGCACTCAGTGGGTTTCTGTGTGTATCGAAGATTATGCAGACGGGATTGGTTGCCTTACTCGCTCAATGAAGTATAAATATTGCTGTTGTATTCAAAGTCCTTATAATTAGTAGAGTTCACAATATTACACTCTTGTGATTCGAATTTTACCGCATACAAGTTTAACATTCATGGGAAATCGATGTTTAGAAAATGAATTGACGAAAACATGGCTGCCAGTATCGAGTGTATCACAACAAGCGGAGGAATACACTCACGATGTGATATGCCATTCAGCGTGGCTGAGACTCTGTGTTCAGAACGGTGGTATGCATGTTATGGAAGAATTAAGGCTATCACGTGACCAACCTGTTGCTGAGACTATATTCACTAGTCTCAGCCACGCTGAATGCTAAGGTCGCGTTCGTGTAGTTGCGCTTCGGGAGTGGTCAAGATTACGAAGAGATGCACGCGGGCATATTATCTGTTACTTTTGCCAAGAGGATTATGTTTTCCAGTCATGGAGTTCGTTCGTTTGTTCGTTATTTGTCAAAATAACTCTAACAGTTCAAAACGGGTTCTGATTATATTTGGTGCAAGGTCCGGGTTTTATCCAAGGAACAATCCATTATACTTTGGATGCTATTATGCTATCTCGCTTTGGAGTTACAACCATTAAGAGAAATTGCATCGCCTGGCCGTTGGTCAGCGTGTGCTTCAAGCCGGCGTATGAGTTCCACAATCAGAGACTACTAGCAGGCGCTAAAATGACCTGTAGCGTCAGGCCTGGCTAGCAGAACATGCGGCTTGAACTATACAGGCCCTGGAATAGGTACTGTGATACCTCCAGCACTTTTGCTGATTTGCGCTCTCTGGGTGCTGTCTAGTTTGTAGCCATGACTGGCAGCTTTGTTTGGTATGACAAATTGAGAACGTTGTGTTCCAGCTGACGATGCTGCGCAGGGAGAGGTCAGGATGATGAAATAAGCGTATCGATCAGTCACATGCAGAGTGCAGCACACGCAATCATCAGTAAAGCTTCAGATTCCCAGGCAGAATTGTTTATGATTAAAGTTGCTGATTCCATCGCCATTTTTGGAGTTCCTGAAGATGGCGCTCGGAGTGACGCGACCAGGCGCGAACTGCGCCATCTGGTGCCAGCATCCATTGATCACTACGGTGACTCACACTCCCGTGAGTTTGAAATGTCAACGCAAACTTGAATGACGGCTACAGAACTCGAGACCGGCCTGACGTCCTACCGACAGACGTCCAGTTTCGCGCTCATCACTACAGTCCACGTCCAACTCCATGCTATGACCACCAACGAGCGCAGAAGCGACGTTTTCAGGGCACGCAATCGCACATTACCAGCCACAGGTGTCTCTCTCTACACGGAGCTCTACAGATGTGTCTGACACCTGTCCAATGACTCGCGGCGACGGGCCACGCGCCAGTTCACAACTTCTTCCGTCCGGTCTCAACGGGTTTTCATCTACATAGCGGTGAGACATGAGCTTTGACTATCACAGCACCCAAAAGGTAGAGGTTTGTCTCTCTTGACCAAGCGTACCATACACAGATATGTACTTTCTCCGGACAAGGCAGGAAAACTGAATTATAAGTATCATGATAAGACTTTTTCACCTACACAATAAAGCAACGCCTGAGGAGGCAGTATAAAACAAAATGTGCATGGAAAAGGACAAACATAGATAATCTGATCAGCCTAGAATATCCTCTGTAGCCTTTCATATCCCTGTAGAGTATCAGAAGATTTGCCTACGTCAATACTGGCAATACCACATTATTGCGACCCCTCAGTGATCGATAAATGGGCTAACAACCTATAATTATGGCCTGTTAACATCAACAGCGACTTCGTCAAACGCTAAAAAGAGAAGTTGTAACTATCATTTTGGGGCCTCGTCGACACTGTCTGTCCGTATAAGCAAGGAACACATTGGCGCAAGTTAGAACTGTGCTGGGAAAAGTATAAAAGCATTTCTATATGTGTGACAAAGACTGCAGGAATACTATGACATCGCAACGTTCATGATTCCAAATGATATCCACGCAAACACAAAGGCATTGTCAATCTTGGAGAACAGATTTTGACAAAGGTTCCATTTGCTTGGAGAGGAGGACAGCCTTCATGTATTGTTGGCACGTGTTGCCATAGTGGTGTGAAAATATCAGCGTCAGTGGAGATACACACAACACACACACACACACACACACACACACACACACACACACACACACGTGTGTGTGTGCATTCATGCAGTCTATCACTATATCAGACGGAAGTGCTCGACAATTACGTCAAGAGCGTCCCAAAGGCGTATACAAAGGTTGAAGTGAAATCCGCACAGGCAGTCGAGGAATTTTTTTTTTTTTTTACAATCTTCTTGGAGTGAGTTGCTGGTGCGTCATGGTTCGCGAAAGTTATCATCAACAACAACAACAAAAACAATAGAAATAACACGCATGCATATACACATTTCTATACATAAACATGCGCTTACACACACACACATACACGCAAACACACACATACACACACAAAAACACACACACATACACACACAAACACACACACATACACACACACAGAAACACACACACACACACACAAACAAACACACACACACACACATACACACACACACACAAACACACACACACACACACACACACACACACACACACACACACACACACAAGCCTGTCGAGGCAGACAGCTGGGGAAGACAGGCAGGAGACGCTGGTGCCGACACAGGGGGCATGGGTGTCAGAAAGTCAGACAGAGCGGACTAGCGCACTCTCACCACTGATGAGGCCGCCTGACCTCCAACCTGTCCCTCCTCTTCATCGGCTTTCCCATCCCTACCCCTTCCCTCTCATTCCCATCCCTACCCCCTCACCCTACCCTCTCATCCCCACCCCTACTTCCTCACCCCCACCCCCTTACCATCACACCCTACCCTTCATCCCCACCCCTACCTCCTCACCCCCACCCCCTCACCCCCACCCCTACCCTCTCTCTCCTACTCCTACCCCTACCCACTCAACCTCACCCCTACCGACTCACCCCCACCCTCTCATCCCCACTTCTCATCGATCCCAACACCCCAACGTGGCCCTCACAGTTATTCCCTCACCAGAATGCAGGGTAAGCAGTAACACCAGGAAGTATCGACCCCGTCCTTCCTGCCAAGATCCTCTGCAGTTCAGTACAGGCACTGAAGACTGGTTTTAGTTGGCATGGCGTGGGGAGGTACTATGTAGAAACGAGAGAAGTGGAGAAGAAGGAGAGGAAGTTGGAATGGCCCGAGGAGGAGTGTGCGCCCTGTTTCAAAGTCTGGTAGGGCCACTGAAGGTCAAAGTTCCCGGCGGCAGAACGAGTGTTCGTGACAAGCGAGACTGAATAAGTCGTGGACACACTTTCCACGGCAAATGAAAAAGTGGAGGAGCAGATGCTGAGAAGAATGAACCATGACGATTACACTTACATTAAAATCATATTTACATATGTGTAGTAGGCACAGATGGATCTTGCAAAAGACGAACACAGTGCTCGTGTGTGCGAGTATGAAAACACGCCCAGGGAACATTCGAACTCTCAAGTATATGTTCCCTGCAAATGGCTCTACGGTGATGAGATAGATGATGAAAGAAAATCATTCACGTAAGTCGGGGAGCAGGGAAAACCAGAGGTTCCTATACCTCTTCAACCGGGATACATGTGTATAGTGAGGAACATGAACATGCAGAGATAACCAATTTACACACATGCACCCACACACACACACACATACACACACACACACACATAATACACACACACACACACACACACACACACACACACACACACACACACACACACACACAGTTGTGGTATAGCGGGTGATCCAAGATTGTAGCAGCAACAGCACAAGTTTATTCTGAATCTATAACAGATGGCATGATA
>JAWQFJ010021184.1:0-7500 GCA_034096865.1 Theodoxus fluviatilis | reverse complement strand
ATCAAAGCAGCGCCAAGAGTAAGGTTTCTGCATGCTGCGTCGGCTAACGTCGATCTGACTGTCGACGTGACTGCTTATTCCGAACCATGAAACACTCATCAGATCGCTTCTTCAAGCACCACAGCTTGTCCAAGTGCATCGGAACGACATTCGACTTGACGTAGCCTGAAGTGAGAACAATCACTCCTGCAGGAAAAGGTCCAAGCACCGACCAATAAAAAGACACTCTGCACGAAAAACATTCGTTCCATGGCAGCCTAGCCAGGGGCAATGTGCCTGCAGGGCAAATTGTCAGAGGGTGGCGATGAAGCCGTACATGACCAGTGAAGCAAAACCAGGGATGGGATACTCTCTTCACGCTTCATGATCGGGCGCCTTCCATCGTCACGTGGTGCTGTTGTGCAGACACTTGGACAGCTATGCTGGTGCCAGGATCGGCCATCCAGCTTCACCCAGCATCCAGCATCGATCATCCGTGATCGATCTCCAAACTGCAGGCCAGGGATTATCCCAGCTGCAGTCTTCTGTTTGCGCAAGGGCTTTCGCCCTGAGCAAGGTAATCAAACAACAAGATCAACTTTGCTTCCGTTCCCTCGTCCCGTTTCATCCCTCCCAACTCCCCTCCAAAGACACCCTTGAGAACTACCGTATGAGTGGATGGTGAATATTCAGTGGCTGCTGAATGCAAGTGTTTATTCAGATGAGGCACACATTATCATAACAGCATTAACAGTCGATATTGTCCAGACGGTCGATGCATACGTGGATAAGCAGAACTGTGTCACGGCCCGGGTGGTTGACTGCTGATGTAAAAGCAGTCCCGTGCAGATATTTATGTTTTAAAGGGAAAATCGCCTGATTGTCCAACAACCTAACACTATTCAAAACAACGCCACACCAGACATAAATCAAATATAACAATTTAATAACATAATACAAGAAAGAACCAGTCAATGCAAATATAATTTCACACCTCACTCCACAACCACCATTATGCCAGAACACTCCAGCACAAATCCACAACAAAATCTCTCCACAGAATAAACAACAATCACAAACCTACAAAAGCTCCCCAAAGCACAAACAATACTTTCATAACATAATACAAGAAAAAACCAGTCAATGCAAATATAATTTCACACCTCACTCCACAACCACCATTATGCCAGAACACTCCAGCACAAATCCACAACAAAATCTCTCCACAGAATAAACAACAATCACAAACCTACAAAAGCTCCCCAAAGCACAAACAATACTTTCATAACATAATACAAGAAAAAAACCAGTCAATGCAAATATAATTTCACAACACTTCTTGTCCAGGAACAAACAACCAAAACCTCTAATTACTACAATTATTCCTACAATGTTCCAAAACCACTTCAAAGTGCAAGTCTCCCCCTCATGAACGTCAACACGAGTCCACAACGTTCAAATCCATCGGCCGTGACGGCCCTGCACCCATACTATAGGCGCACACAAGAAAAAATAAAAATAAATGACGCTTGGCGCTGTCAGTGACGCTGACTTTGTCAGCGGACGTCAGAACCCCGCACACACAGCAAGACTATCATGAGATTAAATTACAAAGAAGATCAGCCTGTGAACCATCACAACGTCACCGTTAAAGGCCCGACGACGAGACGCCAAGAACACTTTTCCCCTCTTTACAATGCCAGTAAAGAGACCGGCAGACCAAAACCCGGCCTTGCCAACTGGCCGCAAACGGGCCCCTGAGACACCGCCCAGCAAGAAATCACACACCCACAACCAGACCGGTAAGCCAAACCCAGGCCTTACCTACCGGGCACAGCGGCCCTCGGAGACGCGGCACCAACACACAGCGACGAAAAGTCTTGTTTCCAAAAGTTCCTCCCCCCGTTAGCGAAATACACGACCCTATATATAGGGTTCATTCCCGCAAAAAGAAATGTTTTGCACGTTCTGCCACATGACGGCTTGCATTGCACGTGCGACACGGTGCAGCTTAGCAAGTGCTGACACCGCAAAACTCTTAAAGGTGCATTGTCCAGGACCGGGAGCGGACTTAAAGCCCTACCACCTCTTTGAGTCGTGACAAACTGATCGCGGTGAAATCATCACCTGCGAGACAAAGCACGTGAAAACAGCTCTGATCTCTGACCATGTGAGCAGCAAGATAGCACTATGCATATAACTGTTGGATGGATGGATGGATGGATGGATGGATGGATGGATGGATGGATGGATGGATGGATGGAAGGTGTTTTACGGCCTACCAGCCTTCGTAGGCCATTTAAGGCCATCAAGCACGAAAATTACTAACACAGTTTAGAATAAACGCAAATCAAATCACGGTGTCCCTAGTTATTCGCCTCTTACGAATCGCGTAGGGAGACGCGGTGTGTCAATTCTTACCCCGAACCCACAGGGGGGTGGATGGATGGATGGATGGATGGATGGATGGATGGATGGATGAATGGATGGATGGAAGGTGTTTTACGGCCTACCAGCCTTCGTAGGCCATTTAAGGCCATCAAGCACGAACATTACTAACACAGTTTAGAATAAACGCAAATCAAATCACGGTGTCCCTAGTTATTCGCCTCTTACGAATCGCGTAGGGAGACGCGGTGGGTCAATTCTTACCCCGAACCCACAGGGGGGTGGATGGATGGATGGATGGATGGATGGATGGATGGATGGATGGATGGATGGATGGATGGATGGATGGATGGATGGAATTTAAGAGCCTATCAGCTTTGTAGGCTATACAAGGTCACAACGTTGAAAAACGTCCACTTTCACCAATGTATAAGCATACATCACGAGCACATACACATGTATGTACACAATTTCTGGGTTTCTGAAAGACTCAACAAAGCCGGTTGGCATCATCTAGATGCTGCAGTGATAGCATCAAGCGTGGCATCAGCAAGAGGCAGATGGATGCAATGCTGCAGTGTTTGCCTCTCGGACAGATCCAGATCCCTGACGTATTATTAGGGTGACCAAGACTAATAATGTAGAGAGCTCTGGGGTGTAAATGTCTCATCGCTCCCTCACGGCTAGTGGTGGCGGTGTGTCGAAGTTCCTGTATACCTGTTGCCAACACGAAAATTCGTCATAACTGGGTCGACGTACATCCCAAAATAACGACATCTTAACAAGCTTCCCCCAGAAGTCCAGCGAGGGAGGCAAACATAGTATTTTGAGGTGTGACAATGATGCCATATTTGAAAGTTCCATTTATCAGACCACTTTCTAGCAGCATTAAATTGCTTGAGTGTTGCAGTCGGCCGTCAAGGAGACACTATGAATATTAGACACGACTTCCATGTCGTTATGAATTTTCTAGACAAAGCCCTGGCAGTCAGAGGTCTCAATGGGAGATCAGGATGACAAACAGAGGTATCAAAGTGTTCATTTTATCAAACGCTGCCACCAATGAATAATTCTGGATTCCAAGTCGATTTTTGGGAAAAGAGCCAACACTAATCAATTAAAGCCAAGATCCACATTCCTTCGAAATAGCAACAGCAAACAATAAACTGTTCCCACAGGCCCTACAAAAGACGAAGACAAAATGACGCTTAAAATGAAGCGTGCCTGCTCAAGTCCGATGGATGGATGGATGGATGGATGGATGGATGGATGGATGGATGGATGGATGGAGGTTTACGGCCTATCAGCCTTTGTAGGTTATGTAAGGACATTCAGCACGACAACCACAAAATATAGTTTAGAGTGAGCGCAAATCAAGTCACGGTGTCCCTAGTTATTCGCCTCTTAAGAATCGCGTAGGGAGATGCGGTGGGTCTATTCTGACCCCCAACCCACAGGGGGGCTTCCTCTAGTCCGAGCTTTGGGCGACTGCAACGTGTCAGGGACCCCGACCTTCGGCATCGGCATGGAGCCCAGTGAGAGGGTAGGACACAGCATCACCTCTGACAGCTGACAGCCCCGCGGGATGGCACCATTTCCAGCTAGGACGGAAGTACTTCCTGCAGACAGCCACCAGAGGTCCCTACCGAGGCAGCACGAGAACTGATAGCCCTGGCGGGCTGGCGGTGGCTGACCACTGACCGGTTCCTGACCGCTCGGGAATGCTCGCCTCATACAAGATCTCAGTGATTCGATTTGACGGTGACAGAGATACCAGCAGCCTCGTGACAGTGGTTTCATTAGAGGACTGATCTGGACCATCACAGTGGTATAAAAAGAGGCCACTCGTCCTGGAAGGAATTCATCGCTTTAAAGAAATACGAGAAAAGCGTCACCGCGTCTAGCGCAGTGAGCGACGGAAACACAAGCAGTTCCTGGAAGCATCATCTTCAGAACTAGTATGATCCATCAGTCCATCCATCCATGCACCCACCCATCCATCCATGCACCCACCAATCAATCCACTAGTATATCCATCCACCCACTCACCCACCCACCCTTCCATCCATTCATCCATCCATCCATCCATGCACCCACCCATCCATCCATGCACCCACCAATCCATCCACCACTATATCCATCCATCCAACCACTCACTCACCCATCCCCCACCCACCCATCCATCCATCCATCCATCCATCCATCCATCCATCCATCCATCAATCATATATCCATCCATCCATCCCAACCATCCATGCATCCGTTCATCCTTTCATCAGTTAATCGATTACCACCACCACCACCACCACCACCACCACCACCACCACCACCACCACCACCACCACCACCAATAACAACAACAACAGCAAAAGCACCACATCCTGCATGCTTTAAAAAAACAAGATGAAGCAGTGAACCCGGCAAAAATTTCCATGCAACAGCTGATCAAATTTATGCATTCAGTCTCCGGTTTGACACCTTGCAGCGCTGTTCGTAGACAGGCAGTCAGTCAGATGCAAAGACGGAGATGGCATCACAAGAGGATGAAAGCAAGGAAAACTGGGGAGAGGGGTATGGAACATGTAGAAATGTAGGATAGGATGTAAGAGGGAGAGAAATGGGTTTGGTGAGAGAAGCGTGGAAGACATTAGGAAGGACCAGTAGGGGCTGGATATGGTTTGGGTGAAGGGAAGAGCGGATGTCGGTGGCAGAAGAGGGATGGGGCAAAGGCAGTGGACGGTAAAGTGGGGATGGGGGTAAGGTGATGAGCGTCCTGGCAAGTGTCCAAACATATCGATCAGCCACTGGTGGAAGGGGCGCAGCTGGGCTGTAACAGCGGGAAAGGCTCTCAAGGCATTCCTCCAAGGAAAACCTCCACGTCGGTCTGCAGTTTCTTTGCGTCCCACCTTCCCAGAGGTGTTCACAAGCACGGAGCGCTAGTTCAATACATGGATTACAACCCTCCTCTATTCTCTCCGAAGGTATCGGGGTAATTACAGTGCAGAGGATGCTGAACTAGAGATGTGATGTCGGTGGTATTGAAAGCGGCTCTTTGAAGTCAGTATACAGTCATCTGGCTTGTAGTTTCATGTTCATGGGTTAGTCGAATTTAGCGTCCACGTAAATGAACTTCAAGTGCGCATAAGCGGCTAACGTTGAATCGATAAACCTAAACCCAAGATTAATCAATCCTATTCCTAAGATTTTCATTTGAACGAGGTCCTATGCAAACAAACATCTTCGGCTGAACTGTGCACTGTTACCACTAGATACAGATATGTCAATATCTCCAAGGACAGTTAGCCAAAAAAAGTCCACCTCTTCTGCTCGCTCTAGTAACGCAGGCGAGTAAACGACACCGCTGGATGAGTACCGAGCGTAAAAGCGGTGTCCGGGTGAGTTTCCATGGAAGCAGGGGACGCGATAATGCGCCGATTTATCCCCACAACGCAATCTTGGCATGCCAAGGCTGTCCGCAAATGTCAGGCGTACGTCAGGCGACGTACGACCAGCTCAGCACGCCCGCATCGACTGCACGGCTAAGCTCGTGCAGCCCCAAGCCAGCCAGTTCCAGGCGGACCGTCACAGCTGAGGGCTGGCCGCCCCAGGCGTCCTGGGGGTGGGGGGGGGGGTGGGGGGGGGGGGTGAAAGAGATAAAATACAGCTACTGCTGTCCCCCAGTCGATGCCAGCTTCGCCCACTTGATTTATTGACAAACAACAGCGAGCGAAAGCGGCCTGCTCCGAGTATCGAGACGGGGATCGGTTCCTTGCATGCTCGCGCGCATTTCATCCGAGACTGATGTTGAGAGGAAATGACCGACTGATGAAAAGAGCTCGGGCCTCTGTGCGGTTAAGAGGATGCGAACTCCTGAAGTCTTAACCTGAATCCAACCCAAGCAGGCTGATTTGACTTCGAGAACTGCGGTCCGACTGCTTTGTTTCGTGTTGATAGGAAATGATTCGCGAACTTGTGAACTATATGAACATACACTTACCGCATTTTCTTTCTCCACAGCCAAATAAGGAAAGGTATTTTTGAAGCGTATGATACGGCATAACCCCATGGTTGCACGGGAGAGGTCACACCGTTTGGTTGAAGATTAAAAAACCTCTTTTCCAAGCATCGCACTAAACGACATTTAGACAGTAATCGTCAAAGGGCATATGATAGGTAATCATGATTCCACCGACACAGATAAATGATTCCCTTTGACGCATCACAAAACTGCTCGCACGGAATACAAGCAAAAGCTTTCTGGAAAGCAAAAGCTTCGAAAGGTCAGGCGGAGCTGATGTGAAATATTAGAACCTTCGTCGTGACCTTTGCAAACAGAGCTCTTCAGTTGGGGAGATCCTTTTTTCGCGGCCAGCTGGTGGATCTGACAAATCACTTGATCTGCCATCGATGATCCAGTGGCAGACCAACGGGAGCCATTACTGGAAAGTGGGACGGTATCCTCTGTGTAAACGTAGCGCGGTCTTCCTTTGAAAAGCCCTCATTGGCCAGATTTTCTAGTCATAAAGACCGGCCTGCGCAGGGGAAAATCGATGGGCAAGCAGAGGGAAGCTGTCAAAAGACTTCACAAGACGACTTGGCCAGGCCTGCGGGGAAGGCACAGGACAGAGCCAGCTGTGATAAATTGACCAAATCAAATCTGCGTGATGCCCACTGTCTTCGTCACGGGCGCCATCGGTTGGCGAGATCTTTACCATAATCTCCAGCGAGCAAGCAGCGCTCGATACTTCAGTTTGTTCGACCCGACCTCTGGAAGATCAATGTTTCCATTGAATCTTTTTTTCTTCTTTTCCACATACGACAAACAAAACTCGAAAGGTCATCAGATGAACTAAACGAGATAGGACTACGTTGTGCATGGGAAAACAAATCTGAGGAAAAAACCCACTCTGCACCTGGAACATCACCGCACCCGTCCCCGGCCATGACGCACGCGCGAATGGCAGGGAAAAGATGAATTTCCTGTACTGAGCAGAGCTTTTCCATCAATTCCGCCGTATCTCCCTCCACGTCTGCCCCTCACACTAGGAGATCTTGATAACCTTTCCAGTCAGTCTGGGTCTGCACGCTGTCTTGAAATCGGAACAATCAACGTGGGATCTGGAGAAGGCCTGC
>JAWQFJ010021183.1:25000-26734 GCA_034096865.1 Theodoxus fluviatilis | reverse complement strand
CTCACCTCACCTCACCACACCTCACCTTACCCCCATCCCAATCCCCACTACTCACACATGCAGGAAACATACATACACACGCATGCGCGAGCTACAGCTTACACGTCAAAGCCATTGCGGATGTGAACACCCTGGTAATCATAAGTGCCGCTGCTGTCGTTAGTTTGGCGGAAGTAGTTGGGGTTGAAGGTCACCAAGAACCCGGATTCACAAGACTGGCATCCGGGACAACCCGCTCCGGATGTCAGGAAGACCTTGTACAGGCAGTTGGAGGGCTGACGAGGACACATCACTAGAAAAAAGGAAATGGGTGGATGGAAAAGATGGATGAATTGAATGAGTGAATGAATGAAAAAATAAGTAGAAAAAGGAAAAAAGACAAAATGAACGACAAATGGATGAATGAATACATTGATGAATGGAAAAATACATGAATAGTGGAGTTCTAGGAATTGATAAGTTATGAACGAACGTGCAAGAAAACGAACAGACGACAGAATGAATTAGGAATGAATCAGCATGCACTCGATGGAGCGTATGAATGACCAAAGGAATAATGAATTAGTAACTGTTTAGCCAGATGAATGGAAGGACAAGTGGGTGAATGGATACATAAAAATCACTAAATGTGGGAGGGGTGGGGAGTGAGGGATTGCGGGAGGAGGAGGGGCGGTGTCCTACCTCCATTGCTGCGTAACAACGTGGTGACCAAGCTTGCCTCCAGGTAGAGGTGTGGGGGTTGAGACGATAGCCAGCAAAACACGTCTGCTAAGTTGGCAGTTGTGAAACTTCTGCATTTTTTGCTGTCAGCCCTTCTCCCCGCACCCTGCACCACAATGCAAAAAACCATGTATAGTCTCTGGTCACACGCGCGCACACTCACGCATCGTAGACACACACACACACACACACACACACACAACACCACACGACTCACACAAACACAGGACACACACGCGCGAGCGCGACCACACACACTTGCGGAATTAAGATGGTAGAGAAACAGAGATGTAGTGGGCAGAAAGAAGGTCTGTTACGAAACCCAAAAACGTTCGGACACAACAGAATGTGTGGCGTCGATATATGAAATGATTTCGAAATCTGTTAACAGATCCGACGAACCTTATGTGTTTAGGTCGACTTTTGTGCTGTGACAGCTGCCCCCAAATAGACCATTTATAATTAACCGAGGTGGGAAAAGCGTCCGTAATTATGAATAGATTTGGGAAAAGTAGTGTGGTCTATTATAAAATGCGCGACCCAACAATCCAATCAGCATGAAGGTACAAACTTTTGGCGCGAAAATGACACAAGGTCTTTTGGTTTTGTTCAGTAGAAAAAATCGACGAACGTTCTCTGTTTGTCGAACATTACTGTCTTGATAAAGTTCATTGAGAAATATACAGCAGCGGGTATGGTAAAACCCTGAGGCTTAAAGAATTCACACATACGCATTCACACACACACACCACACACACACACATTCCACACACATCACACACACACACACACACACACACACACACAACACACACACACACACACACACAACAAACACACACACACACACACACACACACACACACACACACACACACAAACACACACAAACACACACAACACGCACGCATTACACTTAGAGGAATAAACGAGAGCAAATTTTGGAAATGCAGCAGAGAAGCACTGCATCCGGCCACTCACAGGCGCACGCTTTCTGGCTGCCCACGTTGGACT
>JAWQFJ010021183.1:0-17500 GCA_034096865.1 Theodoxus fluviatilis | reverse complement strand
CTACTGCTGCTGCTACTACTACTGCTGCTGCTACTACTACTGCTGCTGCTGCTACTGCTACTACTACTACTACTACTACTACTACTACTACTACTACTACTACTACCAGTACTGCAGCTACAACTACTACACGACTGCTGCTACTACTGCTACTGCTACTACTACTGCTACCAGTACTGCTGCTACAAGAATTACCGGTACTGCTGCTACAACTGCTGCTGCTAGTGCTGCTGCCACTACTACTACTAATACTACCAATACTGCTGCCACAACTACTACCACTACTGCTGCTACTGCTGCTGCTGCTACAACTACTACCACTACTGCTGCTACTGCTGCTGCCACTGCTACTACTACTAATACTATCAGTACTGTTGCTACAAAGACAGCTATCCACTCCCAGAGTCACCGGCTTCTGATTGGCCACTTCGTGTCACGTGACTGTGATAGTTTTGTCTGCAACTCGTACTTACGTTATGGTCGCCGTAGTTTGATGTTTACTTCGTCCGCTGAACGCTGCCAAGATTATTGCGCGAATGAATGAAATTTGATGTTTTCTGTCGTCTAATGAACACGCGCGTATGAAGAAAATTTATGTTTTTGACACTGGGCAGGCTCTGTTTGCCTATTTACAATGTTATTTGTGTTGTATGTTGTAACAGTCGTGTCAGTGTTTACATTGTAAATATATATTTAGGTCATGATATCTAGTTTTCTTACAGTCTTAGTGTTTATTTGAATATTAATGTGGATTTTGTTATACCTGAATTGTTCTGAATTGTGGCCAGTTGAGAAAATCGAGAAGATACATAGAATCAATAAAATGCAGCAAGGTAAACCAGAATCTCAGTAAAAGTTTCAGCCAAATTAATTTATTCTTAATTTTTCAGGATTAATACAAATTTATATCAAAAACATCAGTTCAATTTAATCGAGTCAATTAATCGGGTACATACATGTATATATGTAACATGTCCACCAGGTCCAAAAAGGTGTTGAGTGGAACGCAAGTCAGAAAAGTTACACTTGCAGTCTAAACAACAAAATGTATACAGTAGAACATAATAAATAATATTAAAATGATAATAATGTACATGTATTTCAGATCATGCAGCATTGCTTCATGGAAAATTATGAATTACCAAGAAGATGATGGAACTGGAGATTACCAACATTAAGACAGGCAACAACTTGTATACAAATCAATCAATTCTGGCTGCTCTTGTTATCAATGACTGCGACTTTTTAAATATAAGGACACATACACTTCTGCAGACACAAGTAACCAGATTTACATCCGGCTGGGCACCTTTATTGTGCGAAGTTTGCTGCATGTTTTAGTTTGGGGTAACAAACACGAAAGTCAATATAAATATCCAAATATGATTGAATTTTCATTGAACTATCTACCGCATACGGCATGAAGGGCACTGATAGTCAGTTGCCTCGCCCGGAACATCACAAGAATTATGCACCCATCCCTCACAAGAACTGCGCGCATTGTTGTCACAAAATGTCCTCTCCAGTACCGTTATCTTCTTTGGAGAAACATAATGTGCACGTTTCAGGCGATCTGCCTCTCTTTTATCTTGTGAGGGTTTACTCAATTTGAGTCTCTTTTTTCTTGACTTTCGCCTGGTAACAAAAAACAATTTTTGATGCGAGTGATTCATGATACAGTAGCTTGCGGCTAGCGGGTGCGGTGTTCGAAGCTGCGCGGTTCCAAGAGTTGCATCCTTGAACAAGATTCTTAACTCGCATTGCTCAGTTGCGATGACAACCAGAAGTGGTTACTGAAACTTATACCCATGATGAGGAGAAAAGTCGGTAAGATGCTTCAAAAGTTGAAGGCACGGACTGACAGATTACCCGCGTTTCGCCGCTGGAAGTACTAGAGCAGACGAAAGTATTACAGTCACGTGACACGAAGTGGCCAATAAGAAGCCGGAGACTCTGGGAGTGGATAGCTGTCTTTAGCTGCATGTGTTGACGATTAAGCGATTCCCGAGACAAGATAATGTTCAATAGCGTGAGAGGCCAAACTCCATGTGTGCCGTATTGAGATCTTCCTGACAAACGAATCGCATGTTTTGGCAGATCAATGCGCTCATCGCATCTACGCTTGTAGCATTCAGCGTGGCTGAGACTATATACTATATCTCTGTGTTCAGAATGCGCTTGTAGCACTAACCTCCCCCCCCCCCCCCCCTTCCCCCGCCCCCCCGCGTTATTTCTGTGCAAAGGACATAGGAATCTGTGTACATTGTTGTTTATGTGATTCCATTGTAGAATTATGCCTGCCTGCCTGCCTGCCTCTCTCTCTTTCTCTCTCTCTCTTCCTCTTTTCTCTCTTTCTCTCTCTCTCTCTCTCTCTCTCTCTCTCTCTCTCTCTCTCTCTCTCTCTCTCTCTCACACACACACTCTCTCTCTCACACACACACACACTCTCTCTCTCTCTCTCTCTCTCTCTCTCTCTCTCTCTCTCTCTCTCTCTCTCTCTCTCTCTCACACACACACACACACACACATACACACTCACATGCACACACATACACACTCACATGCATACACATATACACTCACATGAACACATATACACACTCACATGCACACACATCAACACACACATACACACTCATGCACACCCACGCGCGCGCACGCACACACACACACAGACACACACAAAAGCGCGCACACACATATGCACACTCAACACACACACATATGCACGCACAAAAACGCTAACTCAGATAGAAAATATGAAAAAAACCACAGACGCATAGACATACATACAAACGTACATAGTAAACGCATACAGGTGCACGCATACCGGAATGACACACCTAGACATAGATATCCAACACGCATACTTGCATGCACACACACACACACCACACACACACACACACACGTACACACACGTACACACACGTACACTCACACACACACATACACGCACGCACACACACACACTTACACACACACACTCACACACACACACACACACACACACACACACACACACACACACATACACACACACACACGCACACGGCACTCACACACGCGCGCGCACACACACACACACACACACACACACACACACACACACACACACACAACCACAGAGCTCGCACATCGGCGTTGAATGTACCTGAGGGACCGAGGATGAGTGCCGAGATACGTATGTCCAGCACCAACAGCACGAAAAGTGTGGCCAGCTTGGAAGAGATCGAGTTCTTCATAGCGCTGTTCTTGAAAAGTCTTGAATCTCCCCTCCGGTTAACACTACAGGCACTGGGAGCAACAGGTCTGTCAACCCTTGGATAGCTTCGTTGAGAATTGTGAGAGGTTGGACATCTGGTCATGGTGCTATCTCTCATTCCGAGTTCCACAACAGTGATATGGAAGAGATCTTGAGCAGTCAACAGGAAGCAGTCACCCACAGTGAACTTTTGTGTGGGACAAGAATCACTGGTTGCCTAGAGTCAACAACGTAACAAATGTTCTGTTAGCTACATATACTATGAGAGAATGCACCAAAAATGAAAAAGTATTGGTAGTATACAGTGACCGTTCACTTTTGGTGTGCCTCAAACCGTCCCCATTTATCTCCAGGCGGTGGGGCCAGCTGAGGCAGTATACTCGTTCCTTGTTGTCAGTCTCATGCACAGCGTCTGTAAAAAGTGCCCCCCCCTGTGGGATGGGGGTCAGAATAGACCCACCGCGTTTCCCTATGCGATTCGTAAGAGGTGAATAAATAGGGTCACCGTTACTTGCTTTGCGTTTACTCTAAACTGTTCTGGTGATTTTCGTGCGTAATGGCCTTACATAGCCCACAAAGGCTGATAGGCCGTCAAATACTATCCATCCATCCATCCGTGAAAGGCATCTGGCTGGAGGTGGAGAGTAGAAGTGTCTTGCAATGTGGAATGGAGTCGACTGCCATTCGAGCGACTCTTGAATTACATGCGTCTCTCTGCCATTCTATCGTTGTGTTGAAATCCTATTTCGATGGGCTTTTTGAGTCACTTGAGTGGATATTAATCTTCTAGAACGACAACATCATTGAGTACACATGTAGAGCAGCAGAATATTGAATTTTATTTCTCTGCAAGCAATACATGGATTGATCAAGCTGCCCAGTGGTCAGTGGAAAGCGGTTGGAGACTCAGACATGGGTGATGAGTCACAGTATAAAAGAACACCTTTACCATTTAATTTTTTAAAATAAAATAAATTCTTTTCTTTGCACTATTTCCAATGTCAGCGTCACCATTAGCAAAGTTTGATGCTCACAGTTAAGTCGATAGAACTGATCTTCCTGCAAACAAACTGGACTTGTTAATGCTTACCATTCGACAAAGATGAATTATATCCACAAGACAGGCGAAACATCAGTTGCATTGACGGCATGCCTGTACCATGTTGAGTTGCCTAATTGGCAAAGACCAGTCGCTGACACATCTCGTCAGGGAGGGGGGGGGGGGGGGGGGGGGCAGAAATGGCGGGAAAAACGCGTCACTGTATCACTTCCGTCGCCTTGCGTCTACAGTAAGGTGACTCTCAGCGAAGGACACGACACACAGCGAAGGACACGACACACAGCGAAGGACACGACACACAGCGAAGGACACGACACACAGCGAAGGACACGACACACAGCGAAGGACACGACACACAATCTTTAGCCAACGAGCAATGCCATTCTGTCATTGAGAAACAGCAGTCGGTAAAAAAAGAAGCTTTCAGTGGGACGTTCGTTGAGCGTAGGACTGTTCCCTTGAACGTGTGGTTCCGAGATGTCGGGCAACGAGTCACAAATCCAAAAAGAGGGAACAGACAGACCGACTATTTGGGTCTCGAACGTGTGTTTGCTAAGCTCATCAAACATCCTTCTGTGCTTTTTAAGTTTTTTTTTTTGTTTAACCAGAGGAGAACGTTTGGATTGTTTCATCATATTCTCGTCGCCCAAAGTCCGCAAGGGAGAGGGACGATGACCTTGGGGACGAGATACGAGACGGAGCCTGGGAGGCGAGGAACTACGAGAAAGAAAAAACATCCATGCCGCCGCACGATTTGAGGGCAGTTGCACTACGAAACATCCTTCCCCGCCAGTCTCCGTGATGAATAGAACACTCAAAGAATTTAAAACGGGGGAAACAACTGAAAATAGATCACCACCAACAATGTTCTGCGCAAACACTACCAAGGTCAGTTTCCTGTCTGAGGGCGCATAAATATTCATTTTCCCCCCCTTCACAATTCGTGACGATTTGTTGAAGTTTCCGCATCTCTCATTATGGGTTGTGGTACTCCCGCATCAATGAATAACAAATATCTCGATGGGTGATTTTACGATGTGTCATTGTTCTCCTTGAAGGGGCAGAGTGGCCAGTTTTGGGGACATGTCGATGGTTGTTGAGACACCCTTCAGGAATATGAAAAACGCAGCATTTGGGATGTTTGCCACGAGGGGTTCGTTTTCTGCAGTGGTTAGCGACCGTCTCATTCGAAACGTCGATGTCGATATGGGGATTCTCCTAGCTTGCGCCGGGAAGTTCAAGTCCGAATGCGGTGATCGTTTTCAAAAAAGCTTTACTCGTGCACCCGTCAATTCACAGCGACACTGTCAATAACTTTACCACAATTTCACTTCACTCTCGGGCTCAATCCCGTCAAGATACGATCACTCCTTATAGTTTCGTCGCTCTACACAAGGACGGCATCGATGATATCGCCTCTGTCCTGAACAGGGACAACTGCTCCTCTCCTGATATGATCCTCAAACGCGCACACCTGAGAAAGCTTGTGTATTAGTAAAGCAGTTGGATCAAAGTCCCCCCTTGGTTTTCCGTCATAGTTGTAGGAGGAAGTTTCGCACTCACCTACTTTCCTCTCGTGCTTTCACCACCTATGTACTTTTTTCAGGCTTTCCAGAATTTTCTTGAACAATAAGAATGCACTCGATTGTCCTCGAAACAGTGTGAAGCAACGTCACGTGACACTTCAAAGCTATCCGCCCTGGCAATGTCACGTAACTAAGCAACCGCCTTGTCGAGGAGGCTTGTGAAAGCTGGAAGCAACCAAGACACTCCAGCACACTCCAACACTTTCACAGCATTTACTCTTTCCATAACCTTTCAGCTCATTATATTAAAGAAAGAACAAACATTCTCCTGTCAAAAACTGAAAATGTCATTCAACACCTCATTTGGAGCTGTGTAGGAACAAGTCCTGATCTTCCCACACCGCCACAATCTGCAACGACCGCGCAGCATGAACTCTCCTTAATTGATTATTGCGCGGAACCGATACGCTTGGGGTCATCGCTCCTAGGAGCAGGCATAGAAAAGTTAGACTGAGTAAACGTTTCCTTGACAGGCATTGACAAGTTAGACTGAGTAAACGTTTCCATACAGGCATTGACAAGTTAGACTGAGTAAACGTTTCCTTGACAGGCATTGACAAGTTAGACTGAGTAAACGTTTCCGTACAGGCATTGACAAGTTAGACTGAGTAAACGTTTCCATACAGGCATTGACAAGTTAGACTGAGTAAACGTTTCCATACAGGCATTGACAAGTTAGACTGAGTAAACGTTTCCGTACAGGCATTGACAAGTTAGACAGAGTAAACGTTTCCTTGACAGGCATTGACAAGTTAGACTGAGTAAACGTTTCCATACAGGCATTGACAAGTTAGACTGAGTAAACGTTTCCATACAGGCATTGACAAGTTAGACTGAGTAAACGTTTCCATACAGGCATTGACAAGTTAGACTGAGTAAACGTTTCCATACAGGCATTGACAAGTTAGACTGAGAAACGTTTCCATACAGGCATTGACAAGTTAGCCTGAGTAAACGTTTCCATACAGGCATTGACAAGTTAGACTGAGTAAACGTTTCCTTGACAGGCATTGACAAGTTAGACTGAGTAAACGTTTCCATGCAGTCATTGACAAGTTAGACTGAGTAAACGTTTCCGTACAGGCATTGACAAGTTAGACTGAGTAAACGTTTCCATACAGGCATTGACAAGTTAGACTGAGTAAACGTTTCCATACAGGCATTGGCAAGTTAGACTGAGTAAACGTTTCCATACAGGCATTGACAAGTTAGACTGAGTAAACGTTTCCGTACAGGCATTGACAAGTTAGACTGAGTAAACGTTTCCATACAGGCATCGACAAGTTAGACTGAGTAAACGTTTCCATAAAGGCATTGACAAGTTAGACTGAATAAACGTTTCCATACAGGCATTGACAAGTTAGACTGAGTAAACGTTTCCATACGCTAATACAGACCAGAAGATTTTTAAAAAACCAAACATACTCAAGATAACAAACACGAATATAAAACACACACGCATCCACGCAAGTTTGCGCGCGCGCGAGCGCTCGCGCACACACACACACACACACACACACACACACACACACACACACACACACACACACACACACACACACACACACTTCCAAACTGACGTCAAGGCAAATGGCGCAGTCTGAGTCGTTACTGTCACACAATACTTGTGAAGGAATACTTTTCTTCTCTTTCGTTCTTGTCGTATTAAATCTCTGAATCTGGCAGACCAGTCTCTTCAAATCCAGGTTTAATTTATCTCATGGTCTTGCTGAGTTCGCCATACTTCCTCCTTCTCAGTACCTCTCTATCTCTTCCCATGTTACTCCAGCATGCCCCCTACCCGCTTCTTTTCCCTGTTATTCTTCATTTTATTCCCTCCTTTCATCTTTTGTTTCTCTTTCATCGAAGTCTAAAAGTTGTAGAATATATTTATTAAGGCAGCTGCAGTGTTACACTTGTACTGATGACTGGCCATACTCTGATCGGAACGACAGTTTGCCAGCAAGTTGTACCTGAGGAGCTTCGTTTTCTCGCGATATGACATTTGTGGACATTTTGTACACGTTTTTTTATCATGAATATCTGCTGTAAAGTACTTGTAGTATGGAGTAAAAAGGTCGTGGTTTCCCAATGCTCCCTCTCAGACGAGACACGTGAAGCAGATGGGCTGTTAATTTGACTGACTGGCTGTTTGCCTGCCTGATTGCCTGCCTGCCTGCCTGCCTGCCTGTCTGTCTGTCTGTCTGTCTGGCTGGCTGGCTGGCTGACTGACTGACTGACTGGCTGACTAATCGCCTGTTTGCCTGACTGCAACGAACTCAGGCGCTTGAAAAACAACATTTTGTTCATTCTCAACATTAAACAAGCTGTAGACACACCGGGTTGATTGCGCTCTGACTCAGTCTACACTCAAATCGGCTCATTTTTGTTGCCAACGAGCGTATTGCCATGGGATTGCTTGGTTAACGTTGAGAGGTCGGCGTTGACTCATGGTGAATCAGGATCACTTCCATGCGTTGTTGTGGACCAAAGCTTTCTGAGGCTCTGGTCACCTGTGATCGCCCTTGTTTATGAGGCAACAAAGCTGAGAGCGTATGCCGTCAGCGCTGTAGATACCTAATAAGCGAGCATGAACATCAACAGGGTTCTTGCGGTGAAAAATCGCCGTCACTGTGACCGTTCCCTCTGGCCTACTTAAAGCAAACTGTTTCCACCACGACAACCATGATGATTAAAATCGAGATCCGCGCTTCTGATGTTTTGTGCTGGACTGAAACGAGCACCGTTGCTTAGTTTCAGCGGGAGTCTTTGTACAAGTTTTGCGGATTTTATTTCTCTCCCACGAGTCAGTGAAGATTCTTTAGAAGTATTTTACATAAAAATGCAAGAACGTCGAATTTTCCTTCAGAGGAATGATTCGCTAAATGTAGCATTCACGTATACAAAGAGACTTTATGACGTTAAAATAGCGCTGATAACGTAATTCATTCCTAAAAAACGCACGACACCACGCCTTCATACCCAGCCCTCGACCTCTCTCCTTTATCTCCATCCGCGGACTCATTTTTTTTTAAACATACGCCTCTTATTTCTCGACTATCAGTAAAGCCAACAGTTGCAGTTCTTTCCCGACACAAAATTGGATAAAACGCAGGCATGGACGCATTATGTTTTAATCTTTAAAAAAAGAAGAGTTAAAACCATAAACATACACAGAATGCCCACATGGCATACAAGCATGCACACATTCATGGGCCCAAGCGCGCACGCCCATATGGGTACATATTGCAAACACACATGCGTGCATACACACACACAGCCGGAACACACACACACAGCCAGAACGCGCGCACACACACACAAGGCCGGAACACACAAACACACACAGAAACCCGGAACACACACACACACACACACATACACACACACACACACACACCCAAAGAGAGAGAGAGAGAGAGAGAGAGAGAGAGAGAGAGAGAGAGAGAGAGAGAGCACACATAGAGAAGAGAGAGAGAGAGAGAAGATAGAAGAGAGAAGAGAAGAGAACAGAAGAGAAGAGAAGAGAAAGAGAAAGAGAGAGAAAGAGAGACAGAAAGAGAGAGAGAGAGAGAGAGAGAGAGAGAGAGAGACAGTGAGAGAGAGCGAGCGAGCACTTCTTGCTTCAGGTAACTCTAACGTATTTCCCGGGGCTAACACCTGGAGAGAAAGACGGCAGGGGCAATTAAAAAAGAGACCTAATTTCTGTTTACTGCCCACGTTTGACAAAGCTAATGACTCTGCTAGATTGTAGTACGGACAGTAAGTGTAAGGCGAGATCTAAAATACATCAACGTCACAGTGCTGTGTTTGTTTGTTTGTTTGCTAGTTTGTTTGTTAGAATATATGCATCATTTAATGTAGGAGAAACGTGTATATGTGATTGTGGCTGTAAATATTATCATCGTTATATCAGTCTGAATTGCTGTTGTCGTTTGGCCTGTGAACGCTCACATGGAAGTATGAACATTTTGGAAATCTCTTTTCCGCACCATTCATTTTTACGATGGGACTGAAATTACATGTAAAATACATATGTATGAACTAATTTTGTCGCACCTTTCGCTGTGCAAATAGCCTGTAAAGAAAAGGTAGCCATCGTCTGACAAGTCATGATGTCCCCAACTTGAAATCGTTTCCTGCTCTCGTGGCACCAAGGACACTTGCTCAAGTTTCCATAGAGCTGGAGTCGTTTTGGCCTTCAGCCACAGTGCCACATCAATCACGTCTGCGCTGTAAAAAAATGATGTATGCCTTCGAACGCGGATGACAACTTTCAAAGCCGCAATATCGCATGACTTTGCAGAACCCTTATCCCTTTGGTGATCACCAAAGACTTTTAAAAATGCGGGTGTTCATTGTGTGGGCAGCACTCCCCTATTTCCTCTGTCAATAATAAACAGCTGTTCTGTCCTGATGACTGACCAGTAACTCCTCAAGCATTTCCGATAGAGAGTGGCACCCAGAAGTCAGGAGGACGGGACTAAAGCTGGTTTTAAGACCGTCTCTCGGAGGGCCTTGTCAGTCACAGGACTCGCTGTTAGGAGGATGACAACTGCCGCACGGCGTTGATAGGCGCCAATCCTTTATAACAAGGACCATTTGCATCTTTATGGAGTCTAGGGGACGAGGTCACGTTTGACTTTGAAAAGAAAGTACTTGCTCCCCATTTCACCGGTGCGCCTTTTCTCACCTGCCTGACGCCACCGCTACACCTGAGCGGTCACCGCGGTGGATCGTCGAGCCGTCACAACTAGCGGGTCACTGGGTGCAGCACATGTACAGTGTCAGGAGCGGAGTGTGCTGTCTCCGCGCAGCCTAAAGTGACGCCAGCCTAGCAGCCTGAGGACGCAGTGTGTATAGAGGCAGTGCTTCAGGTGTGGGGATTCAGGTAGCGTAAGACGTGAACGGCCTCCATGCGACAACTTTTGACACACGATCAAAAGGATGAAAGCACTTTAGTTTCTGCCTTGATAATCTATAGTCTTCTGGATTGTTCAGTTCTTCTGCGTCTCCTTTTTAGCTTTAATTGTGTGTGTGTGTGTGTGTGTGTGTGTGTGTGTGTGTGTGTGTGTGTGTGTGTGTGTGTGTCTGGCCTTTATTCTATTCTTTTTTTTAACCCCTGCTGTAGAAGAAAAAGTTTTGGTGCTTCCTCTCATCCTGTTTGCATCTGACGCAAATGCTACCTTCGAACTCACACTTCTGAATAAAATAATCTCCTTTCGTTAGTATATGTGTTTTCTTATGGAAATAAACATGTTTGCACACACTGATTTAAATGAAAACAAGCGTAGGTATTACTGAGTTGAATCGGCGTGTTTTCAACTTGACAGAGATGCTGCACACTTGTCCTCATTATTCAGCTTGAAACATAGTGTTATGAAGATTCTGGATCAAACGGGAGACTCGCGACACGGTTGATTTTTCGTATATCGGTCAGGTCATTGCCCCGACCGCGACCGAGTTAAGTTAAAATTGGCTTTGTTGTGTCACGTGACGTCTGTCCCGTCGCAGCTGGAGTATGGGAGTATGTTCAACTTTGTTCTGGTATTTTCTGGAATTTGTGTAAATGTATATGTCGTGCCGAATTTGTGAAATTGCCGATTTCGCGTAATCGGCAGCTTTATTGCTCATTTCACGTAATCGGCAAAACGTTGCCTAATTCACGTAATAGGCAGCGAACTGCCGAAAATGTGTAACGCACTCAAAACTTTGCCCAATTCACGAAATAGGCTGCCGATCTGAGTTGCTCTCAAATGTAGGAAGCGGCTTAGGAGAGACCGCTAGTGTCAACCGTCAACCGCCACTCCGCCTGACTGACTTCGCACGCCCTGGGGAGTTATGCTAAGATCCGGCCGCATTAATGTATCTGCGTTTTGTGACAAACGTCTTGCTCGGCGGTACTGTACTCCATGCACCTTAACGGTGCGCGTGATTCGGGTGTAATCTTAAGCTAAACGACGTTTCTTGGCAGTATTACACCCGAATCACGCGGAGCACAGAATTTGCGCAGCCTATTTCGTGAATTGGGCAAAGTTTTGAGTGCGTTACACATTTTCTGCAGTTCGCTGCCTATTACGTGAATTAGGCAACGTTTTGCCGATTACGTGAAATGAGCAATAAAGCTGCCGATTACGCGAAATCTGCAATTTCACAAATTCGGCACGACATATATAAGGAGCGAGAAAGCGAGAGAAAGGGAGAGACACGAAAGCGACGACTGAGATCGGTGAGAGCTTATCTTATGTGTGAGAAGCGAGCCTCTGCTGTACTGTGTGCAGAGTGAAGCTGCTACGAATTGCTGTTGGCTAATTTTCACCATTGCAGCGATCAGTGCGTGAATAAAGTTTATTGGAAACGACCACCAGTGTCTGTCACTTCGACTTCCTAGCGCAAGCCAGGATAACCCAAGTACATCAGGATATTGCAAGAGATGAGTGCAACAATAGAAACCAGGTGCGAAATCAGTCAACGAAAACATTGAATGACGCGGGTGAGGTACTAGGGGGTTGGAGTGAAGTTCAAATCCGGGACCGCGGGTAAAATCAACTGCAAACCGACAGGTGAAGACATCTCCTTTTGTCCCTTGCGTTATCGTCCCTGTCATCAGCTCGCACCGACAGGGCAAATGACAACCCATCCTTCCTCTGCCTGACGGCAAAAACTTGTGAGGTGTGAAACTGTGACGTCATCATCTCTGTGACGCCACTGGCCCGTGACCTTCCCACTCTGCAGAGGTCAGCAATCCAAGGGTCAGGGAGGAGGTGAGAAAATTATTACCCTCAACCACGGGCGAACAATTGACTTCTTGCCATACTGAAAGTTCTGCTGTCAGAATCTTTCACCGCCAGCACCCCACCCCCGAGCCCTCAAAAACAATGACGAGTAGAAAACTGTTGCAGTCATCACAAAAACTTAGATTTATTGCAGACACTTATGATCTAATACGTGCAATAGCGCGATGAAGTTCATAATATAAATATATAAACAGTTATGCATAAATTAGCTTATGATGTACAGCAACACGAAAAGTCAGTGTGGGAATATGTTAGAGTTCAGCGTAAATTGGCTTACGATTTATGCTTGCCATTATTTAGAGAAACGCTGGACCGAAGTTAAACTTTTGACAACTAGTTAGCACTGACAACACGCCGAAAAATATCTCATTAAAGATATTCTGTTGAATTAAGCAAAATACGTGCAATTTTTTTCTGTTACGAATTCCACAGGAAGAGCCAAAAGCCCATTAAAGGGCTAGATTTAATATTATTTTGTTTCTCTTGACAGGATGATTGAATTAATACATGTATTTTAGATTAAAGTTAAGTGACCGCAGTCTATGATGTAATGGAAATAAACTGAGCGAATTCTTTTGAGGGCCGGTTGAATGAGCAGTTGTGTAGATTAGATAAAATCTCACCATCATGTTGCTGTAAACATTAACACTCGTTGTGTTGTATGTTGTGTTGCTTGCTGTGTTGCATGCTGAAAAACACCAGAGATGTGACAACTTTGCACAAGTTATTGCTGATGCAGCGAGATGGAAGCGGTGTAGATAAAAAAATTTCTCTCTCTCTCTCTCTCTCTCTCTCTCTCTCTCTCTCTCTCTCTCTCTCTCTCTCTCTCTCTCACTTGGGTTACACCTTCACTACAAAACTATCAGAGGCGGTAGCCCTTGGTAATGTAGCAAACAAAGCTAAACAGAAAACTGTCTCACTTCTAACATTAATGTGGGCAATCCATACCTGTAACCCTAAAATATTCTTTAAATTGTTTGATACTCAGGTACAACCCTCGTTATCATATGCGTCAGAGTTGTGGGGAATAAAAGAGTAAAGAGGACGCATTTATTTGCATGCAAGAGGTTTCTGAACGTTGATGCCAAAACGCCAAATAGTTTAGTTTATGGGGAAACTGGAAGATTCCCTCTTGTAATAAATAGCACAATCCGAGCTGTTCAAACCTGGCTTAAAGTTTAAAAAATGCCAGATAATAGATTGCCCAAGCAAGCACTCCTTATGTTGGGTAGCACCAATATTCCCAGTGAGCTCAATTGGCTGAAATCCATCAAAGAATGTTTGTGTAAGTCAGGTTTTGCATTTATATGGTACAACAAAGGCCTTACTAATGGGAACAGTTTTTTTTGAGAAGTTGAAAGTCAGGCTCCAAGATTGCTTCAGGCAAGGACTGAATCATTCTGTAAACCCGAGTCAGTAATACTTTTGCCGGTAGGCGAAATCTCTAGTTTACTAGAATGGGACTGAATATAAATATCAGTACCAGTGAGAGGTTTATATTCTATCGATCATTCAAATATGATCTTCAGTGTGAAAAATATTTACAGACTATCAATATTACAAAGTTTAGAGTAGCACTTCCCAATTTCAGACTAAAAAGAAATGAATTACGTATCAATGCCTTTAACAATGATGATAAACACTGTCCATTTTGTAGTGACTGCTTTGAAGACGAACTCCATTTCCTACTAAAATGCAGCTTATACAAAGAACTCAGAAAAAAGTATTTAGACTACTATATCAGATATATGGATAGCAAGAGATTCAGGCATATTTTCTTAATCAACGGGAAAGGTTATATAAATAACCAAAAAAGTCGCTATGTTTATACACTATGCCATGAAACTTCGTAGACAGTATGTGGAAAACGAATATGCATACAATATTACTTAATACCGAGGACCAAGCTGTCCCACAAACGCAAATGATGGACATGACTAAAATAATGTGTTGTTTAAATGTACGATTGTTGTAAATTACGAATTGTAAATTTACTACCCCATCTACCACCACCACCCCACCCCCACCCCCCACCCCTTCCCATTGAACATTGTGACTGGCCGCCGGCCTAAACAATAAAGAAGTCACAAAGTCTCTCTCTCTCTCTCTATCTCTCTCTCTCTCTTTCTCTCTCTCTCTATCTATGTCTGTGTTTCTCTTTCTCTCTCTGTCTCTCTCTCTCTCTCTCTCTCTCTCTCTCTCTCTCTCTCTCTCTCTCTCTCGTTGTTTCTGTCTGTTTATGTCTCTGCCTCTGTGTGTGTGTGTGTGTGTGTGTGTCTCTGTCTGTGAGTTTTTGTGTGTGTGTGTGTTTGTGTGTGTGTGTGTGTGTGTGTGTGTGTGTTTGTGTGTCTGCGTGTGTATGTGTGTATGTCTGCCTGTGTGTGTGTGTCTCTCTCCCTTCTTTCTCTCTCTCCCTTATCTCTCTGTGTCTCTCTCTGCCTCTCTCTCTCTCTCTCTCTCTCTCTCTCTCAAGGTATCTACACAAGAGAAAGAATCCTAATGTTTGCATATACCTGATGCAGGGCTAGTCGAGGGTGAGCGAGACGCACCTACGGCTAATAAGCGAGAAACGTAGGCAAAGCCTAGCCCTCGAGGTTCTCTCGAGATTCTACGCCTAACAAACGAACACTTGCTCTGATAGTCTTTTTCACGTCTCTACCCAGACATATCTCCAGCTGAGAACACCATTCCTATCGGTACACAGAATGATCTCCCTAAGGGAGAAGTTCTGCAATAATGTATCAGTATGATTTTTTCTCACTTCGAAAGTTCTCAACTTCAGTTGTTCGCAGACAGTAGTGAGTGCCTGTAAACGTTTTGACATTCAGCCGTACTAAGTTACGAGTATTCCTATGGAATCACATTGAAGCTGCAGACGGTACATGGATGTTTTCGGGTTCATCTGACAACCAGATTTATGCTTCAATAACCGGTCATAGCTTGAGCATCGTTTTAAGACAACAAACTTAGCTAGTAATTATTTCATCTGCAGTCTAGATGATGGCGCCAGTACATAGTTCGAATTCCATGGAGCACAACAACTTCAGTCTCTGTTGACCTCTGGCTCAACCTTTGTCTATGACGCGTGCGCATTTGGACCGTAGGATAAAGCTTAGCTTCTAGAATAACAACAGGCACCTCTGCCATCCAACGGTGTCTAATGGATCGCCTGGCCCTGCGATTTGTCATTGCCAATGGTAGGCTGCTACATGGGTAGAAGAAGCGTCTCCGCGCTGTTTTGGTTTAAGCCTTCATCGTGGTTGCACTGCCATTGCCCTCTCCGCACTGCCAGACACGATCTGTCAGGTTTTGCGGGTTTGAGCAGTTATCCATTACGATCGGCTGCTGAGGAAGTTAAACACGTAAACGCTTTATCGACCATCCCGTTAAATGTCATGGATAGAGACTGGAAAATTCTGGGTGTGTAAAGAAGCTGATATGCAAACAAAACGAGAGGCTGTACTTCTTCACGGAGTTGAATGACTTAGTCAAGGATCTTTTATTTTCAAATAACATTTCCTAGTCTTTCCCAGCATATTACTCATTATCCAACGGAAAAAAATTATCATCCGCTAACAGAGGCAGCACGAACTCCCTCTGCCCTAACCGAGCAGACACCTCTGCTGACCAAATTTTACTGCAGGATGGTCGGGTTGAACTTCTGTTGTACTCTTTTGACAAATTAGGAAAACTCGGCAAAATCGAAACAGTCCGTGGTTTCTTTTAGAAGTACTCAACGTGCAGCAGGTGTTATCGGTGAGATACGCAACGACGATGGAGGATCTATTTATAGTATCAACAGTGCAAAGTTTATACCCGGCACGCATTGTTGAAGCAAGCCATGCCTTTGGGTGCGCATTTAGCGGGAGCGATGCTGTGTACATATCTCAAACTCGACTGTTCCTGACGTTTTTCGAACAGGAACATTTCAGCTACATGAAGTTTACAAAGGGGCCGTTCTGTCTTGGCTTTCAGTGTGTCGTGTCTCTTCGTACCCTGGCGTCCAGAGTTTAGCGAAGCACGGACCCGCAAGTTTCCCCGTCTTCCCCAACAGACTAGCGGCCATGTTCCCATCTGTCTTGCTCTCGCACCTGTCTGTTGTGCCCCATGCCTCTGCACTGGGAGTAGTCTCTAAAGTCTTGTTTATTTCGTAGGGACAGGAAGTGAACCTTATGGAGCAATAATGTTGTGTTTATAGACCTCGTAAAGCACCACATGCCAACACACCTCTCCCTCTCTCTCTCTCTCTCTCTTTGTCTCTCTCTGTCTCTCTCTGTCTCTCTCTCTGTCTCTCTCTCTGTCTCTCTCTCTCTACCTACCCATTTCTCTCTCTCTTTCACTCAAACCTTTTTCTCTCTCTCAAGCCTCTCTCTCTCTCAAACCTCTCTCTCTCTCAAACCTCTCTCTCTCTCTTTCTCTCTCTCTCTCTCTCTCTCTGACAACGCAGATAGTATTTAGTCAGTGACTTCTGCTTTGTTGTTGTTCGTCCGTCGAGTCGACGAGGACCACTCTAGTCATCCGGGGGGTTGCTGGGACTGGTTCTGTCTGTGTGTGCGCAGATGGCTAACGAGGCCGATCCTGGCACGGAAGGTTCGGGAACAGAAGGGACATGGGACAAGTGGGACGTCTCCAGGGGGGTTGACAGCATGGGCCTTGCGGGCTTGCCTCTTCTTTTCTGCGGCAGTGATCCTGTTTGCCTCGCATGTCTTGGCACCTTTGTGGATGGAAGAGCGCCAGGTGGATCGGTCCATTGCAGCCCGTTCCCACGTGTCTGGATTGATGGCAAAAGCTT
>JAWQFJ010021182.1:0-13086 GCA_034096865.1 Theodoxus fluviatilis | reverse complement strand
TATGTATGTATGAAAATGCTTTTGTGCGGCTTCAGCCTACTCGGACCTAGGTTAATGGACGATACCAGTGTTTTCGCACCTCACCATGAGCAGTCAAGATAAGAGATAATCAGAGGATTACGGTGGTACGAGGTGGGGAATGGTGGTGCAAGAGGGGTAGAGTAGGGGATGATAGGATTAGGGCGTGGGTGGAGGGTAGGTGGGAGATGGTGAAGTTTGTGAAAAGGAACAGTAACCAGTCAGGGAGTGGGTGGGTGAGTGAATGAGTGAGTGAGTAAGAACGGAATTACATCTTCACGTCATTGCTAAACAGTAAACTGTATGTCAAATAAAATTGTTGTTGCTATACATATCTTAATTGTCAAGAAGCCGCCGTTTGCAATCTTGTTCCCTGGCCTCAGTGGCTGTATGAGTTGCAATATGAAATGTGTTCATCATGTACAATGAATGTACCCCCTAAGATGAATAAAGTCATTTTGATATGTATGTATGTATGTATGTATGTATGTATGTATGTATGTATGTATGTATGTATGTATGTATGTATGTATGTATGTATGTATGTATGTATGTATGTATGTATGTATGTATGTATGTATGTATGTATGTATGTATGTATGTATGTATGTATGTATGTATGTATGTATGTATGTATGTATGTATGTATGTATGTATGTATGTATGTATGTATGTATGTATGTATGTATGTATGTATGTATGTATGTATGTATGTATGTATGTATGTATGTATGTATGTATGTATGTATGTATGTATGTATGTATGTATGTATGTATGTATGTATGTATGTATGTATGTGTGTATGTATGTATGTATGTGTTGGTTCTTGTAACGGCAAAACTTCACGCCTACGGGCATGCTCAATGCGCACACAGAAAAAAGAGCCAGCCATTAAAGAGATATGTTTTAAGTCCCTTCTTAAAATGAGAGAGTTTGGGGGACTTTCTGAGCAGTTCAGGGATGTTGTTTCAATAGCAGGGTTCCACAAAACTGAAAGATCGGCGGCCATAGTTACCAAGCCGTCGATGTTGGACACAAAGCAGTTTTTGAGTGGATGATTTTAAATTTCTAATCGGTTTATATTCCTCGAGCAGCGCAATTACTCAGTGGACGAAACATATAACTATTTTTCAAAACGTTCAGGTGGAGGGCATCCGGCTTGCGCATTTGAGGAGAGAGTCTGAGTATTTCTTCAAGAATTTTTTATGATACAAAAACTGCGATAATATTTTTTTTAAGATTTAACTTTTTATTATCTGTATTAACTGCATTACTATGTCTTGGATGGTTTGGATATCTGCCCTTAACCTCTTTCGATGTGACATTTTAACCTGGAAATGGTAGGAAGATTTGATGTAACATTTCAAAGACTGTAAGACCTTAAAACGTCAGCCAACCATGAAAACGTGATTTAGTGACTTAGGGAATTACAGTTGTCTATAAACATGGGCATATTGAACTTGTCCATGTCTACACGCATTTGCTGAAATTTCTCAAGACCGTTGATTGTACTCGGAGATAAATTGTTGATGAATGAACTGATAATGATGTTGAACAATGTTTTATCACTATTCTAATCTTGCATAAAATATTACTAACAATAAGAAACAATCACACGACAAACACCAAAATCAAAGTCTTTCGGGCACACGCCCTTCTTCAGTGAACGTTACAGACAAACATAAATGATGCAACAATAAAATATTACTAAGTCAGAATGGATACTCTCTTTTATATTTCAACGTTCTTCTGAATCGGTTGAAATATGACAATAAAAACATTAAACAAACTGTTTTCTCAAAGAAGACAAAATGAGCCAAGTTGTGCGGTGTTCAAACTATATTGTCAATCTCTTATTTCAAGGGGACATGAAAATAAAGTTGAAGGGATTGAACGAACGAAATTTGACAAGGGAATCGCAAGACAGGAACTAGGTGAATAACGATGCACCTGTGATTGTAAATCTGAAACATATCGTCACCAAGTAGCTGTCCACGACGCAATTTGCTGACATTGACGGACGGGAACTCTCTCAGATGAACCACGTCCGGCCTGGTGCACAGTCTCTGTACAACGCGTCTGTCATGTACGTCAAGCGGAGAGGGTAATGCGACAGTAAAACATGTCTTTCTCTCCTGGGGCTGTTCCGTGTGTGACACGTCACAAAAGCATCCCGCCATACTCTCTTGAACATGACCTAACCCAGATTTCTATCCACTTCTCCAAAAATGTGGTCAACCGAGCTTCCGAATGAGTGAAACGAGAATTTTCCCGTGGCGTCGGCTCCTGTTGTGCATCATGAGGAAAAAAACACATTTCCGCTTCGTCAGATATGAGGCTGGGGATGGGGATAGGGTCATGGAGTAGAAGAGTTCCGTACTAATCTGTTCTCTGGACAGCTGACATATTCAGCAACTGAATTGCGCTCACCAAACTATGCATATTCCGTTTTTTATACCCTCACCTTTATCCTAAAAGTACAATCATCATCATCATCATCGTCGGCGTCACCATCATCATCATCATCATCATCATCATCATCATCATCATCATCATCATCATCATCATCATCATCATCATCATCATCATCATCATCACCTGCTGCAGCAGCAACAGCAGTAGTAGTAGTAGCAGCAGCAGCAGCAGCAAGGTAATAAAGCTGGTCTAGCAGTGCGCGGGGAAGAAGGAGCAAATTGAAAAGAAACCCCATGATAGGAAGAAGCCAGTGTTGAAATGGTAAGCAAAGATGAGCTGGATAATAGTTATTTCCTGAAGGTCAAGACTGATTATAGGTAGGTGTGTCTGTGTCTGTGTGTCTGTGTCTGTGTGTGTGCGCGCGCGCGTGTGTGTATGTGTGTTTGTGTGTGCGTGTGTGTATGTGTGTGTGAGTGTGTGTGTGTATGTGTGTGCATGTGTGTATGTGTGTGTGCGTGTGTGTATGTGTGTGAGTGTGTGTGTGTGTGTGTGTGAGAGAGAGAGAGAGAGAGAGAGAGAGAGAGAGAGAGAGAGAGACTGACCGGTCTCTGAGTTAAGTGGTGTCTCCTTTTTGTGTTGTTGTCTTGATGAAGAGTTTAGACTCGAAACGTCGACCCTGTTGTCTTGTATATCGTTAAAATTAAAGCCTGGAACAGTAACATTGGTTGTTGTCTGATTCCAAACCGCAGACCGCAGTCATTCGTTTTCTGTTGGTTCTCCACAAACACACAGAGAGACGTTTACTGTCGATCTTTTGTACCAGCTGCCGAAAGTATTTCAAACACCATCTAGTCTAAAACTGCAGTGTGATAATAAAATCTGGCAATGCAATCACTTACCCTTGTTCATTCTACGTCACACCTTCGTTATACATTTTTTTCTTTAATAGGAAAGTTTCTGTTGTACATAGCCAACACCTCCTGCCAGGGAAATGTACCTTTGTTTCCCACATCTTGCATGAAAGAGTGTATGTCATGTTATGTTTTGTAATGCTATGTTATTTATGTAATGCTATGTTGTCAGGTTAGGTTAGGTTAGGTTAGGTTAGGTTAGGTTAGGTTAGGTTAGGTGAGGTCAGGTGAGGTGAGGTGAGATGAGGTTAGGTCAGATTAGGCTAGGCTAGGCTAGGCTAGGCTAGGCTGGGTTGGGTTGGGTTGGGTTGGGTTGGGTTGGGTTACGTTAGGTTAGGTGTTAGGTTAGGTTAAGTTGGTCATGAAAACGATAACAAGAGGATGGCGAGAGAGTGGGAGTGCCTCAGATGACTCAACGACGAAGCGCGTTGTGTCAGGACAGAAAGGACGCACTTCTAACCCCAGGAAACCTTTGAACATCCCATCGAGTCACGCAGGAACAAGGCCACAGACCTCAGCCTCTCATCCCAAAGCCCTTATTCTCAGCACGCAGCCATCTCTCTGCATGTACGATCCAGTCTCCTCTTCTTTGGCCTGCCTGGCCCGAGTTCGGCTGCGTGACTGACAAGAACTATAAATACACAGCACGCCCCATTAAGAGATTCCGGCGTGTATGCAGTATACGAAGCATCTGTCACAGTCAGTTATGCGGCTTGGACTCGGTCAAACGGAGACAGGTTTTCGGTCTGGATTCTCTACCATTGATCATGTTTTTACCTTACATAGTATCCTAAATTTTTTCCTTCAAAGAAAAAAGCGACTCTTCTGTGCTTTCATAGATTATGAGAAAGCATTCGATAAAATAAAAAGAGCCTTTTTATGGGAAAAAATGTTACATTCTGACATTAATGGAAATTTTTTTAAAATTGTCAAAAATATGTACTCTAGGGCAAAGTCATGTGTAAGAGTAAACAATTCTTATTCTGGTTATTTCTCAAGTCTGTGTGGTGTCAGACAGGGAGAAAATTTGTCTCCCCTGCTTTTTGCTCTTTTTTTGAATGATTTAAAACAGTTTTTACTTCAGAAAGATGTTGGTTTGTTTACCATGTCTAGAGATGCCTATATGGCTAACATGGAGGACTCTGATGTTAATGCTTTATTTCAAATGTTTTTATTATTGTACGCCGATGACACTGTAATATGTTCAGAGTCAGAAGCAGGGTTGCAGAGTCTATTGGATGGAATGTATGACTATTGCATTAGATGGAAACTTCACGTTAATATTAACAAGACTAAAATTATTGTTTTTTCTCGAGGAAAAATTAGAAACAAACCTGTCTTCTTGTTTAATGGTGAGCCAATCGAAGTTGTGTCTGATGTTATGTATTTAGGATTAAGATTGAACTATAATAATAAGTTTTCAGTCGCTCAGAAAAATTTATTTGATCGAGCTTCGAGAGCAATGTTTTCTTTGCTGAGAACCTGTAGAAAATTGTCTCTCCCAGCTGATATACAGATTGACCTGTTTGATAAGATGATAGCTCCTATTTTGTTGTATGGCTCTGAAGTTTGGGGTTTTAGTTCGTGCGAAATCGCAACTAGATTACAACTTCGCTTTTATAAAACTGTATTCAAGTTGAGAAAATCAACACCCAATGCTATGGTTTTTGGCGAGTTGGGAAAAATACCTTTAGACATTAATGCTAAGCATAGATTATTATGCTATTGGTATAAATTAATAAATCCTGAGAACCGAAATAACTTTTCAAGTATTGCATACTGGTTTTCTTATAAAATGTTTTCATTAGATTTGTTAGATTCTGAATATTTATCTTCCATAAAAACCATTCTGGATAGTCTAGGATTATCAGGATTTTGGACCCTGCAAGGGAACTTACAATTTTCAGCAACTTGGTTTAAAGAAAAGGTCAGAAGGTGCTTGTACGACCAGTACATTCAACAATGGTTTACAGAGATAGATACTAAAGACATGTTTTATAATTATAGGATGTACAAAGATGAATTTGTGTGTGAAGATTATATCAATATTTTGTCATTTAGACAGTGTGTTTCATTTATGAAATTCAGAACCTTGAACAATAGATTGCCAGTGCAAATAAATCGTTATTTAAATGTGCAAAGATCGGAACGCCTTTGTACAAAATGTGCTTCCGGCGACATTGGGGATGAATACCATTATGTGTTTGTTTGTGATTTTTTCAAAGATGAGCGATGTAAATTTTTGTCCAGTTACTTTTGTAGAAGACCAAATAGCTTAAAATTTAATCAACTCTTTGGTAGCAGAAAGAAGAACTTACTGTCAAATCTAGTAGAATTCCTGAATATTATTTGTAAAAAAATTAACTGAATAACTCTAAACCACAATTTCAATGCTTATGTTGCGTGTATTGAGTTGTATTTTTTCCTCCATATACAATTTTTCCTCATTGTACATTTCTTTTTCCGTTTTTCTATTTTTGACTTTTTGTTTCTTCTTTTTTTTTTCTTTTTTTTCCATTTCTGATTCAATTATGTATGTTATAGTTGGTTTTGTTATTAATATTCTAAATGCCCCCAAGGGTAAAGAATAAATTGTGCCTTGCCTTGACGGGCCTGGCACCCAAACTTGAGACCTTACCTGACCGACCGAACCCCCATATATTATGTCTGAGGTCGACGCAGTGTTCACTGAACTAAGCTGAGCTGAGCTGAGCTGAACTGAGCTGAGCTGAGCTGAGCTGAGCTGAACTGAACTGAATTTTATTGCGCAGGTTATCTGCAGATCGCTTATGTAAGCTTCACTTCGAACATCTCCTAAAGCCAGTCACTGGTACATCACATTGGCCTTATCTTGTCATATTCAGTCACGTTATCCTATATTACAATTTAATGGCATACTTCACTGAACTTAGCTGAGCTGAGCTGGGCTGGGCTGGGCTGGGCTGGGCTGAGCTGAGCTGAACTGAACTGAACTCAACTCAACTCAACTCAACTGGATTTCATTGCGCAGGTTATCTGCAGATCGGACATGTAAACTTCACTTCGAACATCTCCTAAAGGCAGTGACTGGTACATCGTTTTGGCCTTATTTTGTCACATTCAGTTATGTTAATCTGTATTACAATTTAATGGCATACTTATCTATAGTTACAACTATCCTTGCAGCATGACATTACATGGAATATTGGGAGGTATGACTCACCAAGGATACATTTTCGGATCTAGATCCTTCCATTGTGAAACTCAGTCCTCGGTACAAGAAGACTACAAAATGACATTTGAAATACAAAGAAAGATTGAAGAAAGCAACATATGTGTGTGACTGGCATTACATGAATCAATCATTGAATCCTCAAAGGTCATAGAGTTTAAACAGAAAACCGCATAGCTCCTGTCTGCATATTACATTTAAGGAAACAGTGAGAGATAAAGAAATGATGAAACATTGTCATTCATCATCAATTATGTAATGGACAAGTTGTGTGAGGTCATATTACCGTAGTAACTGTAATAAGTTGGTTTCTCATTCCAGAATTGCTCAATGTTCTTTTCTTAGCTGGAAAGCATAATATTAAAAAATAGATACTGCTCTCATCCTTCTCATGTCAGTACCATGCATCTAGTAATTGCTGTATTTTGCTCTCTTGAACATGCCTACGTTCTGACCGAGGTTTTTTGGTCTCAACTGCTCGTACACAGCTCAGCCCATAAATAGAATGCGATTCTTATACGTTTTATACGAAGCATTTCTCACAGTCAGTTGTGAGGTTTGGACGCGGTCACACTAACTGACTGAGACGTCAGCTGACCAACCGACCGACCCTCCATATGTTTGAGGTTGCCGCAGCACTCACTGAGTACCCAAGTCATTCAGCGTGGCTGAGACTGTCAATACTATCTCTGTGTTCAGAATGTACCCAAGTAAGTCCAGGACGTGAAGGGGGAAAAGAGCTATCTGCTTGAGGATACAGTTGTGTACGCGCGTGTGTGCTTGTGTGTGAGTACGTGTACGCGTGCATGTGTGTGTGTGTGTGTGTGTGTGCGTGTACGCGTGCGAGTGTGTGTGTGTAAGTGTGTGTGTGTGTGTGTGTGTGTGTGTGTGTGTGTGTGTTTGCTTGTTTGGATGTGTGTGTGTGTGTGTGTGTGTGTGTGTGTGTAAGTGTGTGTGTGTGTGTGTGTAAGTGTGTGTGTGTGTGTGTGCGTTTGTATGTCTGTGTGCCTGTGTTTGTTTTAGTGCATATGTGTGCGAGTGTGTAGTAAATGTGTGTGTAAATGTGTGTGTGTGAATATGCGTGTGTGTGTGTGTGAATGTGTGTTCGTGTAAATGTGTATGTGTGTAAATGTGTGTGTGTGTGTGTGTGTGTAAGTGTGTCTAAACTAAAAGTTGTTGACTAGACATGATAACGGATTTTCTCAACTTTTCCTTCTTGACTCAAGGAAGTGGACGGCTGAAAGACTGTCTTCCTGGCCACGGCCCTTCCTCTCTCCCTGGAAAAATCCTGCATCCCACTGAGAGATGTGTTTTGTCATCAGACTGAGACGCGGGGTGGTGATTTCATGTCATATGTTACAAGCAGTACAAAAGAGAGATAGTGACACAAAGTCTCTCTCTCTCTCTCTCTCTCTCTCTCACCCACACACGCACGCACACACACACGCACGCACGCACGCACGCACGCAAGCACACGCGCGCACACATGCACACACATACCGACACACACACGCACACACATTCTCACACACACGCACACACACATACACATACAAGCGCACGCGCGCATACAGAGAGACAACTGACAAATCCTTTATTCGATTAGGCCAGAGGTCTGTATCGAGAGAAGGTTACAACGATAACAACAAACAACAACGAATAAAAATCGCGTTCAATAAAGCGATGAGAGAGAGAGAGAGAAAGAGACAGAGAGAGAGAGAGAGAGAGAAAGAGAGAGAGAGAGAAAGAGAGAGAGAGAGAGAAAGAGACAGAGAGAGAGAGAGAAAGAGACAGAGAGAGAGAGAGCGAACGAACGAAGGAGCTTTATTTTACAAGGGTAGTGAATTAGGCAGTAGTGCCTTTCGTACATTCAACCATTGAGGCAAACTATTCAAGTGTGGTAAAAGAGAGAGAGAGAGAGAGAGAGAGAAAGATGGAGAGAGAGAGAGAGGGAGAGAGAGAGAGAGAGAGAGAGAGAGAGAGAGAGAGAGAGAGGGGGGGGAGGGTCGGGGGGGGGGGAGGGAAGAGGGTATGAGAGTAAGAGGGAGAGAGAGAGAGAGAGTCAGTATAATTATTGCAAGAATTATACATGTACAATTTCTTAAGCATACTAAAATGCATTTGAAAGAGTCTGGCATGCTGCGCTGTGGGCCACAATGAGAAGCTACAACATCAGCTCCAAGATCATCAAAGTCGTCGAACATCTCTATGACAGAGCGACCAGCGCAGTCCTGTTCAATGGTACCACAGGCGAATGATTCAGGACAACGGTCGGAGTCAGACAGGGCTGTCTAATCTCCCCCACACTCTTCAACCTCTTCCTCGAAAGGATAATGACTGATGCCCTTGCAGACCACCAAGGATCAATCAGCATCTGTGGCAGAAAGATCACCAACTTACGTTTTGCTGATGACATTGATGGATTAGCAGGAAGGAAAGAGGAGCTGACTAGTCTTGTCGAGCACCTGGACAAGACCTCACAGGCATATGGCATGGAGATCAGCGCCGAGAAGACCAAGGTGATGACGAACAATCCTCGGGGCTTCAAAATGGAAATCAAAGTGAAGGGCCACAAACTGGAAGCTGTGAACAACTTCAAATACCTGGGATCTATCGAGACTGATGAAGGGTCCAAACCAGAGATTCTGTCCAGAATAGCACAAACAACAGCAGCATTGGCAAAGTTGAAGCCAATATGGCGTGACAGAAATATCACTCTCGCGTCAAAGATCAGGCTCATGCGCACGCTGGCCATCTCCGTATTCTTGTATGCATTCGAGTCCTGGACACTCACATCTGAACTACAGAGACGGATACAAGCCCTGGAAATGAGATGCTACCGCAAGATTCTGAACATCTCATATAAAGACCATGTCACGAATGAGGAAGTCAGCAACAGGATCAGGAGAGCAATTGGACAGTACGAAGACCTGCTCTCAATCGTGAAAAGCAGAAAGCTGAAGTGGTACGGTCACGTGTCAAGAGGCAGTAGGCTGGCCAAGACCATCCTGCAAGGTACCGTACGAGGTGGGAGAAGGAGAGGCAGGCAGAGAAAGAGGTGGGAAGACAACATCAAAGAGTGCACAGGCTTGACCTTTGCTGACTCACAGCGAGCCACAGAGGATAGAGATCGATGGAGGAAGATTGTCCGAAAGTCATCAGTGGTGCATCAACAACCCATCTCAGGGTTAAGAAACTGAACTGAACTGAACTGAACTAAAATGGGTAGATAGTGTACCAGAGGAGCAAAAGTCAAATATGGAACTTGACGTAACTACAATGGCATATACATAAAAATCAATTTTCTAAACATCCATATGTTAAAAACAAATAACATACATGTAGGTCAAAGCCTTTTGATGTACACTTCTCCCTCCCCTACTTCCCCACCCCCAATCAGCCGGAACCCCTCCAATAGTTCAGCCAGGGGTGGCCTGAAGTAAGCATATGTGAAAAATGGACAATATAGGATACACACTTAGCCGTTCCACTGCCTAGATGTCGGATGAAAGCGTGGAAAACTAAGTCATAGGATGATGCCTGAGAATAGTGCGAATTTTGTCTTTGAACATAGGCAAAGACTTGATACATTTTATGTCATCAGGCAGTGTATTCCACAGAGCAGCCCCAGAGTAAGATAGGCTCGATTTGAACAAATCGATGCGAGGCTGAGGCAGGAGAAATTTGTCATGTCCTCTGAATGATGACTGCTCAAATAGTTTGGTTAGATATTCTGGTGTTCGGCCATCTTTTACCTTTTTCACAAGCACACACTTATTGAGCTGCAGATGCTTATGGAGAGGCAAAATGTCAAGCATTTCCATTTTCTTTCAGTGCTGAGAGATTTATTTGGGATCATAAGCTTAGAAGCTCTTCTGTATAGTGAATTAACTCTCTTCAAATTAGCTTCACTACAGTTATCCCACAATGTTGATGCGTAATTGATGTGTGATACGATGTGGGCACTGAAAAAGATTTTGCAGGTTTCCGTGTCTACAAAGTGCCTCAGCTTTGACAGTAGAAAGAGATTGCTTGAAATCTTTTTGCACATCAGATTTATGTGTGAGTTCCAGTCTAACTGTTCGTCAATCATCACCCCAAGCACTTTGTGTTCTTTCACCTTTTCTATCGGCCCAGCATCAAGTGAGAGTGGGAGTGACAAAGGATGTAGTTGATGTTTTTGCCTTGTGGTTATCACCATATACTTGGTTTTGGATGGGTTGAGGACCATTTGATTTGAAAGACACCAGCAACATATTTCATCAAGACTCTTTTGGAGTTTATCTGCCACAGTTTCGGTTGAGCTGTCCGCGGTAGACAGCGTTGTATCATCTGCAAACATGTTACATGAGACCTTTATATCTGTGACATGCAAGGGTAGGTCATTTATGAATAAGCAGAATAAAAGGGGGCCTAGTACAGATCCCTGTGGGACACCCGCTTTTAGAATACCATACTTGGAAACGTGCCCATCGAATTGGACACATTGTTGTCGATTATCCAGGAATGACTGAAAAAACTTCACAGTCGTGTGACCATGAAAATAAAGAGCTAGTTTATCCAATAGTATGCCGTGATGTACCATGTCAAAGGCTTTTCTGAAATCTAGGAAGACAGATCCTATCACTTTTGTGGTGTTAATGGCGTGCAGCCAGGTGTCTATCAGGTGGGATAATGCAGTATGGCAGGAATGTTTTGGTCGGAAGCCCGATTGAAGGGGGTGAAGAAGACTGTGCCGATCAAGAAATGCCAACAGATGTTTGTGAATGTGCTTTTCAATTGGTTTTGATAAAATTGATAGAACTGATATGGGTCGGAAGTCATCTAGACTTGTGGGAGTTTTCACTTTTGGTAGAGGGATAACTTTAGCTTTTTTCCATTCATCTGGGAAGTTTTGCTTGATAATGCACAAATTGTATATGTATGTGAGCGAGTCGATTACATATGGAAGAGAGAGTTTAAGAAGAAAGCTATTGATACCATCAGGTCCTGTTGTTTTTGAGTTGAGTTTTTTCAATAAATCTGCTGACTTCATGAACAGCAAGAAGAGGAATCTCAAATTCCAATAAAGACAATAGTCTCTCCTGGCAGAATGTTTGGAGATATGCTGTTTCAGATTGGAAAGTATGGTTGCTATCGCGAGGGAATAGCCAGTCATAGTGCGTCCTCCACGAACTTCGCATTGGTATACTTCGTATCTAAATCAGGGTGCGCGCGCATCACAAGAAAGTGACGAACTAATGCGCATGCGTAGAGGTCACGACAAGAGGTGAACTCGCCAACTATTTGCAAATTTCAATGGCCGCTCACAAAACGCTCTATTTCGGGATACTAGCAACCCATCCAAAGAAAATATAAGCCATGCAGAGCATTAATTTATCAAAGGTGTATGTTGAATGCATTAATAGATCGTGAAAGCTCCTACAGTTTACACATCGAATGCAGGTCAACGCATCCACGCCGAAGCATGTGTTGCCATCGTTTGTGTTGACATGATTTTACGCTCTCGTCACTTTCTTGTGATGCGCGCGCACCCTGATTTAGATACGACGTATACCAATGCGAAGTTCGTGGAGGACGCACTATGACTGGCTAATAACTTTTCAGCCACAGAGAGGAGTCATTAACATCATCGGATGGGTATGATGAGGGAGCTTTAGCTTCGTTTCGTTTGGTAAAGGTATTTATGGCGTCCCATACTGAGGTGATGTTATCAGTTATAAGTTTCTGAAAATATTCTTTCTTTGCTTTCCTCACTAAGCTTTTAACTGCATTTCTTTGTTTTTTGTATGCAAGGAAATCATTGCTTTTCCTGTGTTTATCTCTGAGGGACATTGCTTGCATTACTTCCTTGGTTAACCATGGTGGCAGCGTTGGATGACGCACGCGTTTTCTTCTGATCGGAACGTGTTTGTTAATTACTCCTAGAAATATGTTGTACCAAAGCTGAAGTGCACAGTTTGGATCGGTGTGATATTGGACTTCATGGAAAGGTGTCTTTTGGAAGTCAGAACAAATGATTTTGGCATCAAAGTTTTTGAACGATCTATAGGTCAGATATGAATGATCGCGTTTTTTGCTCTTGGAGAGTTTAGCGTGCAAGGAGCAGATAATTGGAAAATGATCACTAATGCCTATTCTTGGCACCCGAGTGCTTTGTACCAGATGGATGTTGGTGGTGTATATGTGATCAATAAGAGTCGATGTTGACTGAGTGACCCTAGTGGCTGTATGAACCAATTGCTTGAGTCCAAAGAGCAGGATCTTCTTGAAGAGGGGGTGGAGCATCTCCACAGTTGTTTCTACATCTGCCTTCAGTGCCTCTGCTGGGATTCCATCAGGTCCGGGTGCCTTGCAGCTTTTCAGCTTCTTGATGGCTCTGCGGATCTCTCCCTTTGTAGGTGCACCACAATCTATCGGCAGGTCTCTATCCGCTGGTTGGATGTCAGATGGGTCGTGTATGGCTGGTCTGTTAAGTAGTTCTTCAAAATGTTCTACCATCTTCGCTTCTGTCCCTCTTGGTCGTTACT
>JAWQFJ010021181.1:0-15496 GCA_034096865.1 Theodoxus fluviatilis | reverse complement strand
TGCGGATAGGTTAGGGATAACCAAAGGCTAAGGTGTTAACACGGCACCAATGGGCGAAGGACCTCCTCGATGTAGGTTACCGGCCAGGGTGAACTTTCTCAAAGGAACAAACCCACGTGTTCGTGACCAAGGCGAGCCACCGAGGGGGAGGATATCGGCTGTGGTCAGGCATGGAGAGGGATGGGCTCCGCCATGCGTCACTTGCCCTAGACACACCACAAATGACAAGTACAACCATTCAACCCATACCGGATCGGCCGTCGCCCGGGTCACCAAGGGCCGCGCCTTCTGCTGCACATCAGGGCGGAGGTGGAAAGTGTGCGACTGGTGTGACGAACAGTCAACTCCGTGCCAGAAACAACATCACTATTGGCACCTGGAATGTTAGAACACTGAGAGAGGCAGGAAAAGTAGAAGAACTTACACATGAGATGAACAGGTACCGCTGGAACATCCTTGGTCTCTGTGAAATGCGATGGAAGAACATTGGCGAGACATCAACTCAAGAAGGCCACAAACTCTACTTCAGTGGTCGAGATGATAAACACGAGCAGGGCGTTGGGTTTCTCATTCACAAGGACAACGTAAACTGCGTCATGGGATGCCGGCCAATCTCCAGCCGGCTGATCACTATCCGCCTAAGGGCAACCCCCTTCAACATCACCATCATACAGGCGTATGCTCCAACAACTGACTACAGTGACGAAGTCATAGAGGATTTCTACGAACAGCTGCAGGAAGTCATAGACCAGACTCCAAAGAAAGACATCCTTGTGGTGCAAGGCGACTGGAATGCCAAAGTAGGAGAAGATGCCTACAAGAACTGGAAAGGCACATGTGGACAACACTGCAACACCAAGTCCAACGAGAGGGGCTTGAGGCTCTTGGAATTTGCCAGTTACAATGACCTCATGCTGGCAAATACGTTTGGCTCGCACAAACCATCAAGAAGAGTCACATGGCACAGCCCCAGTGGAGAACACCATAGCCAAATAGACTACATCATGGTGAAAAAGCGCTTCCGCTCCAGTGTGAACGTAACCAAGACACGGAGCTTCCCAGGGGCCGATATTGGGAGCGACCACGAGCTTGTTCTAATGACCTTCAAGCTACACCTGAAGAAAGCCAACAAACTGGGCCCCACAAGAATCAAATTCGACCTCGAAAGACTGAAAGATCCAGAGGTAGCAGAAGCCTTCCAAGCAACGATTGGAGGGAAATTTGCAGCGCTTACCATTCTAGACGCTGTCGACACAGACATAGACACGCTGATTGACACCTTCAACACAGCGGTGACTGAAACGGCCAGTGAGATCCTTGGCAAACACCGCTCAGTCAAAAAGCCCTGGGTCACAGCCGATGTACTCGATCTATGCGACAAACGGAGAGACCTGAAGAAGAAAAAGAACGACACAGAAGGCACAAAGCAGTACAAAGCAGTCAACCAAGAAATCAAGAAAAGCATGAAAAAGGCCAAGGAGAACTGGATTGAAGAACAGTGCCAGGACATTGATGATAGCCTGAAGAACAACAACAGCAAAAAAGCCTACCAACTGGTGAAAGATCTGACCAGCACAAAGCAAGGGCGAACCACCACAATACAAGACAAAGACGGAAAGTGTCTGACGGAGGAACAAGACATCTTAAAGAGGTGGACAGAATACTGCTCAGAACTCTACAACTGCAGAACCACGGGAGACCCAGAGGTACCGAATGTCCCTTCAGCAACCAACAACGACGACCACCCCATCCTTCGTGTAGAAGTGTAGCAATGAAATCACTGAAGAAGGGGAAGTCAGCAGGAATGGACAACATCCCAGGAGAGCTGGTACAGGCAGGGGGAAGAGATGATCAGTGCTTTACTGACCATCTGCAACAAGATCTGGCAGACGGGGGAGTGGCTCACACCGTGGACGCAGTCCCTCATCATCACCCTCCCACAGAAAGGCAACCTACAGCTATACCAGAACTTCAGAACTATCAGCCTCATCAGCCACCCGAGCAAAGTCATGCTGAAGATCCTACTGAACAGATTGAAGCCACAAGCAGAGAAGATCATCGCTGAAGAACAGGCAGGCTTCAGACAAGGGCGCAGTACAACGGAGCAGATCTTCAACCTCAGGATACTGTGCGAGAGGTACCTACAACACCAACAGGACCTCTACCACGTCTTCGTGGACTTTAGGAAGGCTTTCGACAGGGTATGGCATGCAGCACTGTGAGCTACCATGAGGCTGTAAAACATCAACGCCAACCTGATCAGAGTCATAGAACACCTGTATGACAATGCCACAAGCGCCGTATACTTAAACAGCAGCATTGGGGACTGGTTGAGAACCACAGTTGGAGTGAGACAAGGCTGTTTGCTCTCTTCCACCCTCTTCAACATCTTCCTGGAAAGAATAATGACTGACGCCGTAAAAGACCACGAAGGGACAGTCAGCATTGGCGGCAGAACAATCACAAACTTACGTTTTGCTGACGACATAGATGGCCTGGCCGGAAGTGAAAAGGAGCTGGAGAACTTAGAGGAGCGCTTAGACACAACATCCACAAATTTTGGCATGCAGAGCGCAGAGAAGACCAAACTGATGACCGACCACACCAACGGCATCAGCACTGACATCAAGGTCTGTGGCGAGAAACTGGAAACCGTCAACAGCTTCAAATACCTGGGAGCAATTGTCACAGATGCAGGATCCAAACCTGAAATACTCGCCAGAATTGCTCAGACCACAGCAGCACTCACAAAACTCAAGACCATGTGGATGGTCAGGAACATAACCCTCAGCTCAAAGATCGGACTGATGCGCGCCCTGGTCATGTCCATATTTTTGCATGACTGTGAGTCATGGACACTAACATCTGACTTGGAGAGAAGGATACAGGCCATGGAAATGAGATGCTTTCGACGACTCATCGGCATCTCCTACAAGGACCGCATCACAAACAAGGAAGTCCGAAACAGAATCAGGCAAGCCATCGGGCCCCATGAAGAACTACTGACCACTGGGAAAAGACGCAAACTAAAGTGGTATGGGCACGTCTCAAGATCGTCAGGGCTTGCCAAGACTGTGTTACAAGGCACAGTAAAAGGAGAGAGTAGGAGAGGCAGGCAAAGGAAAAGGTGGGAGGACAACGTCTCAGAGTGGACAAGGATGACGCTCAGCTAAGCCTTGAGACAGTCCGAGAGGCGAGAGGAATGGAGAGAACTGGTTGCCAGATAATCTGTGGTGCCCCAACGGTCGTCCAGACTACGGGACAAGTGAAGTGAAGTGATGTTTCCCCTGTGTGTTTGGGGTAAGAATTGACCCACCGCGTCTATCTGTGCGTTTCTTGAGAGGCGAGTGCCTGGGAACACCATGGCTTGGTTAGCGTTTGCTCTGGACTGTTCTGGTGATTTTCGTGCCTGATGGCCTTGCATGGCCTACGGGGGCTGATGGGCCGTGTGGCTCCATCCGTGCGGTCCATTGTGGTGTTGAGTGTTGGTTTCGGGTTGAGAGTCCCCCTGTGGGTTCGCGGTAAGAATTGACCCACCGCGTCTCCCTACGCGATTCGTAAGAGGCGAATAATTAGGGACACCTTGACTGGATTTGCGTATACTCAAAACTGTTCTAGTGATTTTCGTACTTAAGGACCTTATATGGCCTACAAAGCTGATGGGTCGTAACACTCCACCCATCCATCCATCCTTTGGGTGAGAGATGGAGATGGATTGATGCAGAGAATTGTGCTGGGTGCTGTAGTTGAGCCCGCTGAGCAATTTTTAAAGGTTTTTAATTTGTTACTGTTTTCTTTTCTTCTTTCTTTTTCATTTGTACACTGATCCGCAAAAGTTAAGGGCCACATAAACATTTCTCTCTCAAAAGGAAACAAAAACAAAGTATCTGCAATTCAAAGAATGATTTAATTCAACATTTAAACAATTGATTTATGCCAAAACTTCATTGACAGGTCAAAACTCATTAGCTTGGCATCCGTCAGAAGCACCCCACCCCCCTTTATGAAAGTTGCAAGGAAAGTCCAGTCAGTTTGTCCATGTTCAATAACGGGTGTGGCCACCATTTGCTGCCAAACAATCCATCACCTGTTGCTTCATCGAGCGGACAAGGTTCTGCAGCATATGTTGTGGGATGGCGAGCCACTCTTGCTGCAGGAACTGGAAGAGCTGAGCAGCATCTGCGGATTAGGGGTGATTGTCCACTACGCGGCGTCCCAGAATGTTCCACAAGTTTTTAATGGGAGCCAGGTCTGGGGATCGTGCTGGCCAGTCCATGCGAACAACCTGCTGACGCTGCAGAAAGTCCCTCACCACCACAGCACGGTGAGGGGTGGCGTTGTCGTCCTGTAGACAGGAGCCACGTCCCATGGCCCGCAGAGTGGGGACGATGATTGGCCTGACAATCTCATCTCTGTACCTGATGCCGGTCAGGTTGCCTCGGATGAGGTACAAGATACAAGATACAAGATACAAGATACAAGATACTTTACTGTCCTCATTGTACAAGGAAATTCGTTTTGTCGGCGGCAAAAACATAATACATACATACAAAAACAGAAACGTACAAGACGTTCAATATTAATTAACTCAATCACATCGCTCAAGTTATGGAGTCAAAACAGAAAGACACAATAAGATAGGACACATTTAGCGCTACATCATAGGCAATTCAATTTAATAGAGAAACATTTTACACCGCAACAAGTAATCGCAGAAGGAACAAAAGACACAAGCATGCACATCAAACAATCATCGTCACGCAATCACACATACCCGATCTTCCACCATAACACATGTACAAGCCCCCCCACCCCCACCCCCCACCCCCGCACCCCCACCCCCCCACCCCTCCATCATGTTCTTCATCCTGCATCACAATACAATCACAGGAAAGACCAACAAGGGACAGGCATGAACATCAACAACCACACTCACACAGCACACATACATGATCATCAACGCATACCGCATGCACTCCCCCCCCCTAACACACACACACACACACACACACACACACACACACACACACACACACACACACTCACATGTTAATCCTTGTTGTCACAGACATAGTTCACACCATTCATAGTCCTTTCTGTCACAGTTCATAGCATTACAAGTCCTCATAGTCCCAGTTCACTTTACAGAGGAGTCCTCCCATGGAGATGAAAGCATCCCCCACACCATCACAGATTCCCCTCCATAACGGTTGTGCTCTTGGATGCAAGCATCGATGAATCGCTCGCCTACACGTCGCCCCACGCGCCTCCGAGCGTCACTGTTCGACACGGTAAACCGAGATTCATCAGTAAACAGGACTGTGCCCCACTGCTGCCTGTTCCAGCGCTGGTGGTTGCGGCAGAACGCCATCCGAGCTCGGCGATGTTGTGGTGTCAGCGGTGTTCGGATGGCAGGGACCCTTGAGTGGAGGTTCACCTCGTGTAGGCGTCGCTCGACGGTGTCCTGGGAGATGGTAACGTTGGTGGCCGTCCTCAGGGTGACTCTCAGGGTCCTGGCAGTGATTGTTTGGTCACGCAGCGCCAAATGTTGAAGATAACGGCCTTCGCGCCGGCTCGTTGCTCGTGGGCGTCCGGAGCGGGGCCGTTCATCAGCACTTCCGGTGGCCTGGAAGCGTTCGTGCAGGCGTTGGATGACAGAGTGGCTCACTCCAAACCGTCTGGCGACTTCTCGGCAGGGAGTTCCATCCTGAAGCCACCCCAGCGCTCGTCCACGATCAAGTATTGACAGTCTCTGTCTTGGAGGCATGGTTATTGAGAGCCCTGGTTGCGGCCCTTAAATACCCGTTGGTTTGTAACTTTTGCTGAACAGTGGTCACTAGGGACATGGCTTGCACGTGCAATATGCCAGAAAACTGCAGCGACATTGCTTCTTCAGCGAAACTCGACTAAACTTTGTAAAATTCTCGTGAATTGGCAACGTTTTTGGCTCCGCTGACAACACCTTTGCTCAACGTCAATGCCTGCATAACAAGTTTGGGCACTAGCAGCAATAAATAAAGTTGCAGCATAGCCCACCTTGCGTCATTTTCAGCGTCGTTGTCTCAGTGTAAAATAAATATTTGTAAAGCTCCTGATAACAAGGGCCGGCCCTTAACTTTTGCGGACCAGTGTATATTGACAACTTCAGTTTCAATGTTCATCTTGTCACTTCATGTACATTGACACAAATTAATTAGACACAATAATGATTGTATCAAACACTGTTCCATGAAATAATGTACCATTTTTCTTCCAAAAGCTACTTTTCTGTGGGTAATGTTTCTCATGATTCAGTTTTACATTTTATCTCAGCAGATGTATCTGTCGCTGCACAAGTACCAATGAGCTTAAAGACCCATTTCCTGATGAATCGAAAAAGACCAGCAAGAAGGTCTCGGTCATTTCCAAGAACAGCAGCTTCCACAGCAGAGACGGACACAGAATGGCCTCTCATCAAAGAATACCTCCGGTCTGAAATACAAAGGAACAATATGATGGTGGAAAAAATGTCCAAAGATATGGAAGAAAGCAATTTGAAGCAAACACTGTACAGGAACTTATTTCGAAATGCAAGGATGAATGTACAATCAAAGAAACCATTTTATATCATGTCATACACACACACACACCCTTCATTGAGCTGAAGCATGTGCTGATGGATTTTTTTCCCAGTCTGATGCAAAGAAATTACCTTCAACTACAACTACAAGCATAATGAGGTCTAGTCAGCTGTGTCCATACTTGCAAAAGGTCATTGTGCTGTGTTTTGTTGTCCCCCCTAGTGAGCTGAAGCATTTGCTCGTGGACCCTTTGCCTATTTGTTGCACAGTGTACAAAAGTCAGAGAAGTTACCTATGTACAAATTATTTACAAAGTATGTACAAGTATTATGACCTTTATTCAGCGCCATCAGTACTTGTAGATGCGCAATAGCAGTCATCATCTGCATGTTTTTATATTTTGAGAAATAAAGACTGTTTTACAGACTAATGCTTATTGCTATGTGAGAAATGGGATGTCTGAGAAGGGGTGAGATGAGTTGTCACATTTAAAATACAATCATGCACTAAAAGTTAATAACCACTCTGGGAAAATAAGCAAGGTATTAAAAATGGATGAGTAAAAAACTTGAAACATTTTCTACCATAACTGATGCCATTTGTATTTTAAATACACATACCAACCAACTAGAAAGCTATACTGCTGTCAAGAACATGTTTACTTATTGCATGTGGTACTTAACTTCATGTGTATAGTACATTTTCCCCTACTGTTTCAAAATGTAATCATCAACTACTCTACCTTCAAGTGAATTAGTTCCTGATGATCTGAGCTCTGACAGCAGCACCAGCAGTTCTTCTGGCACCCTCTATCTGCAGATGGTCTTCATCATTGCTGTCACTGTCATCTGCATCTTCCTCCTTCTTATTCTCTGAATCTGATGGTGGATCCAATTTGCGGATAGTGGCTCGATTGTGCAGCATTACACACACTGTGATGACTTTGCAGGCTTTTGTTGGTACAAGACGCAACCATCTCAAACAGTGCCACCTTCTCTTCAGCATTCCTATGGCTCTCTCTACTGCAGTTCTGGCTGAGCTGTGGTGAAAGTTGTAAGTTTGTTCTCCTCGGGTAATGGAGTTAGTCACAGGGATCATCAGCCAATCTCTCTACGTGTAGGCACTGTCGCCTAGTACAAAATCTTTCAGAGGCTTATTGTTCTCAAACTCATGGAACAATGAACATTCACGCAGGATCCTGGCATCATAGACACTGCCAGACCATTTCGCAACGCAGTTCCAGAAAATGAGGTCAGCATCACATATCAACTGAAATGTAGGATTGTAAAAATGTGGTCACAATTTTGTCCATTCTAAATTGAAAGACGAGAAGGAACTGAAATACATTAAGATATGTGGAAGTAGTTCTTGGAATTATGTATTGAAGGCAAGGCTAGTATCCGTTTCGCACGATCTATAAGATACAACATTGTGGGATTGCTTTTTTAAAAGCAAAACATGGGTATCTATATTTAAACATGATGATAATACTTTCTGCAAAAGCTTTCACTGGGACAAACTCTCAGATGTCACTCTGGCAAACTTTGTGAGCCACTAGGACACTATGATAAAGCAAACTGTTGTAAACAGCACAGGGTTGTCATGTTCTTAACAACGACCGCAGTAGTAGTGTTGAGAAAGGGGAGAAGGAAGAAAAAATGACAGTGGAACATGGTGCAGTAGAATTAAAATGTTACACGCAAGCATGCATGCATACACACACACGTGCATACACACATACGCAATTTCAGTTTAGTGTCAGTGAGTCACAAAAAACACTTTATTTCAGTTGAAACTCACCTGCACATTGATGGAATGGTAGTTTTTCCGATTGACGAACTCGTGTTCTTGTACAGAAGTAGCTTGAATTCTTATCTGTGTACCGTCAATAGCTCCAATCGCATTTGGAAAGCCGTTCCGCTGAAAAAAAGAGTCTCTTCGTCTTCGCAGCCTCTTCCAGTGTTGGCAGTTGGACCCAGACAGGAACTTGTTTCATGAGTGCATCAGTTACTCTGCTGATTGTTTGACTCGCAGTAGACTGGTGAATGCCGATCAAATCGCCACAAACGTCCTGGAACGATCCAATCCCGTAGAACCGCAGAGCTGTCGTGACTTGCAGTAGTGGTGGCAAAGCTTCGTGTCGGTTGACGAGTTGAAGGTCATTGCATATTTCATCAGTCATGTTGATGATGTTCTCTCTCCTGAATCTGAACTTCTGATACAACTCCACGCCATCATATCTTGTAAATGGGTGGCTTCGGTCTTGAAATATTCGATTTCTTCGAATTTGCCGTCTCGTCCGATACAGTCGACACAAAAACAAATATCGCCATTTCGGGATAGATTACTCGAAACTTATTATGTATTTAACTGTCCGAATAAGTTATTCGTAGAAATACGGCCAGAATAACGTTATTCATACAAATCACTGGCACTTTATTATTGAATACCGCTATTCAGGTATACATTACTCTATTTCATTTTCTTGCATACGACCCCTGGACAGAGGAATTAGTCGAGTAAAATCCATTTAAAAAACAAACCCAGTGACATACAAACTAGAAGACTTGAATGAAGATGAAGTACAGGGACGTTTTTACACAGAAGAGTTACAGAAAACAACACAAGATGTATTTAGAATTAATGGATGGATGGATGGATGGATGGATGGATGGATGGATGGATAAATGGATGAAGTTTAAGGGTCTATCAGCCTTGTAGGCTATATAAGGCCACAACGTTAGGAAACACTCACCTCCACCAAGTTAGTACAGCTCTCCTCGACAGTGGAGTCTAGTACAATTTACTTAACTAGTGACATAAAATCCATTAAATCGAGTCCCACTGCCCAACAGCCAGCAAAGGCTGTGTAGAAACTTAAACATGAAAAAGTATAAAGGGCGATAGGGCAAAATTTCATATCTCGATTTCCTTCGTCACCGACAAAGCACTTAGGGATAGATGGATGGAGCCCAAGGGCTCGTCAGCCATGAAGGCCATTCAAGGCCACAACATACTTCCACTGTATAAAAATGAGCAATTAAAATATTACTTCAGAAGAGTTAAGTGGAGAAATATCGAAAACAATAAAGACATAGTGCGACTCATAGACGAGAATAATACTCAGAATCTATAAAAAATGTTATTACAGCTAGATGATTTTTTTAAAATGTCTGACAAACTGCTCGACTCACTCCGTAGATGAGCACGTCGAGGACACTCCACCAGAACGTGCCGCATGGTGAGCCTGCACTGACAGGTACGGCACTCCGGTGGAGGCTCCGACCGCAACAAATAGGTGTGAGTCAGAACAGAATGGCCGATCCCGGAACGGCAGAGCACAACTTCCTCTCTTCTTGTGAGCGATGTGAGGGAGAGTCGCTCACCCCACACGGAAGATACTTCGTGAAGTATGCTATGTGCTCTGCCGTCCCAGTCGGTTTGACACAGATTAAAAATGTATTTAGTAACACGGGGTACCAGGTCGCCCCCCGGGAACCTGCCCTGGGACATAGGGAGGGAGAGAGCAGACTTGGCAGCCTGATCTGCTCTCTCGTTCCCCGGGATGCCCATATGGCTAGGGACCCAGCAAAAGGCGACCTCAGTACCACCACAATGTAACCGACAGAGATAGACAAAAATGCCAAACAAATAAGGATGGGAGATCTCTCTACCCCGCAGAGCCTGTAAGACCGAAAACGAGTCAGAGACCACAAGGGCTTGCGTCAGTCTCTTGCTCTGGACTACGCCAATAGCGGCCTCAAGTGCACTAAGCTCTGCGGAGTAGATCGAAAACCCATCCAGAAGGCGAAAGCGCAAGACGGAGTCGCGGGCGACAACAGCTGCCGCCACACGATCCCCGTCTTTAGACCCATCTGTGTATAGTTGGTCATAATATGTGTAATTGGATAACATTTCCAGGAATTCATTCTTATAAGTGTGAGGGAGGGCAGCTCATTTTCGCCGTATACTTATGGTATACGGTAGTAGGAGCGTTTGACTCCTCTTTAGTTTTCTTTTTGTTTGTTGTTAAAACAATCTTTCACGCAGCAAAAAGTCGGCATGGTTGCATGTCTCCCGAAGCACAGTTTAGCAGACAGGGCTCGCCTCCTACCAACATGGCTGAAAGAACGTGGCTTCTACCAATAACTCCGGAAGTGACGACAACGCGTCTCCGGCCTATAGACGGACATTGATCATTAGGGCTGCATGCTGCCTGCCACAGCCACTCCAACTGGCTACAAACAGCCTCTCTCTCCCCCTGCACTCGGCTAAAAAGTAAACACTCTTAGCATTTGAAATCAAAAAGTAAAAAAGTCGGCCAATTAGAGGTGAGCTCGAACCGCTAGTCTATAAACTATTCCAAATTTTGAATAAGACGTTCAAGAGTTGCGGGGTAATCTGAGACGAACTTCGCCAGACGAAACAGTCGACTGATAGGTGGTTACCACAGCTGAGTGAGGAAAGGACCAAAGCACGTCAGAGACATCCTGCCTCTTACGCTCAGCTGGGAGAACACTACTGAGTGCAAGACATCGAAAAACAACATGTTTGCCCTGAGATTCGTGAGAAATGTAGGAGCTTACGTTTACGGAGATGCGGATGACCTCGATCTACAGGTCGGAGATTTGATTGAAATGAACCGGATTTGGTACCAGCACTGGGCTGTCTACATCGGTAAGTAAAATTCACCTCACACGCATCAACGGTGTATGGAAAATCGCCGCTACAAAACTGTTCTCTGCATGTAGAACAACCACTCAGAAATCGATGTATTTGTCTACGGTGCCCTAGCCTGCAAACGTTGATTGATGCTAACGTGGCAGGGGGCTGAATTCAGGTAGCTGTTTCACTGTCAGTTTGCTTGTAGCATTTATGCCAAGTGGAAGCATTTCGTGTGCAGAGAATGTCACAGCCCTAACACTCGGCTGAACAGGCGGACTGATTATTAATAACATAAAAGGAAGGTGTATCTCATCTATCTTGCATGACTTAAAAAAACAAATATGACTGAGCTGCTTCTGTAATAGTAGCCTTAAAGGAAGGTTTTAAGAAGGATACGATTTTGCATTGACGAAGTAAATTATGATTTAGCTGCGATAACCGTCTATAAAGCATGACATCACTGAAATAACATGAAGTATTAGAATGGAATCGAGATGTGTCAACGAAAAACAAAGAGTGGCGACCAACATGACTGCACGCCCTACTGCTACTCAGGTGATGTTCTATCTAGCAACCTCCTCCTCCTCCTCCTCCTTCTCCTCCTCCTCCTCCTCCTCCTCCTCCTCCTCCTCCTCCTCCTCCTCCTCCTCCTCCTCCTCCTCCTCCTCCCTCATCCCTCCTCCCTCCCCCTCCCCCTCCCCCCCTCCCCCTCCCCCCTCCCCCTCCCCCCTCCCCCCTCCCCCCTCCCCCCTCCTTCCTCCCTCCTCCTCCTTTCCTCCTTTCTTCTCCTCCTCCTTCTCCTCCTCCTCCTCCTCCTCCTCCTCCACCTCCTCCCTCCTCCCTCCCCCTCCCTCCTCCCTCCTCCCTCCTTCCTCCTTCCTCCTTCCTCCTTCCTCCTCCTCCTCCTCCTCCTCCTCCTCCTCCTCCTCCTCCTCCTCCTCCTCCTCCTCCTCCTCCTCCTCCTCCTCCTCCTCCTCCCTTCTCCCTCCTCCCTCCTCCCTCCTCCCTCCTCCCTCCTCCTCCCTCCTCCCTCCTCCTCCCTCCTCCTCCCTCCTCCCTCCTCCTCCCTCCTCCCTCCTCCTCCCTCCTCTCTCCTCCTCCCTCCTCCCTCCTCCCTCCTCCCTCCTCCTCCTCCCTCCTCCCTCCTCCCTCCTCCCTCCTCCTCCTCCTCCTCCTCCTCCTCCTCCTCCTCCTCCTCCTCCTCCTCCTCCTCCTCCTCCTCCTCCTCTTCCTCTTCCTCTTCTTTCTTTCTTTTTCTGCAACTCCTCCTCCTTCTTTTTCTACTTCCTCTACTTCTCCTCCTCCTCCTCCTCCTCCTCCTCCTCCTCCTCCTCCTCCTCCTCCTCCTCCTCCTCCTCCTTCTCCTCCCCCTCCTCCTCCTCTTTCTCTTCTTCCTTCTTCTTTTTCTGCAACTCCTCCTCCTTCTTTTTCTACTTCCTCTACTTCTCCTCCTCCTTTTACTTTTACTCTTCCTTCTTCTTCTACTCCTCCTAATTCTACTTCTTCTATTCCTCCGCCTTCTTATACTTCCCCTCGTACTTCTACTTCTCTGCCTTTTTCTACTGCTTCTTCTACTTCTCATTATCCTCCTCCTCTTCCTTCTCCCCTTCCCCATTTCCTCCTCTTTCTTCTCCTCTACCTTCTGCACCTCCACTCCTATACCATCCATATCTTTCTTCATCACCTCCTCCACCATTTATTCCTTTTCTATGTAGTCTTTCTTCCTCCTCTTTGTTCTTCTCATTTTCCTCCCCCTCTTTTTTTCGCTTTCCCCCTCCCACTTTACTTCTTCCGTACAAAAAAAAAACCCGGCAGTGAGTACTAATGGGAGGTGAGGCTTTCATCGCTCCTGATAGCGCGTAATCTATCTGACGATTCCTGACTTGAAGCCGTTCTTCCTGCAGGTAATGGAGAGGTCGTCCACCTCACTGGTGATCCCGGTGGTTTCTTCAGCTCTAGCTCCAGGAGGGACGGGAAGCTCAAGAAGGCGGAGGTGAGAAAGGACAAGCTGAAAGACGTTGTAGGACGTTCGGCCAGAGTCACCAACAACCCACCGTAAGTATGACGTAGTTGAGATTACGATGCGGCCTTTCCTTACGACAGGGTCGCCATATCTGATCTTTCCTTCCCCCAGACGTCTATCACTTCAAAAGCTCGAGACAGTCTTGCGGTCTTTGTAACATGCACGTACATTACATTTCTGCGTGACAGGGTGCATCGGAGTCAGGCAAGCGAACTCACTGATAAGTCGACAGTCAGGTACAGGAACAAAAGATGGACGAAGTGAACGAAAATGGAGAAAGAAAGGAAGGGAAAGGAATGAATAAGAAGAGAAGAATGCACACATAATTTATTGACGTATAAAATGATGGACACACAACTGCTTTCAAGAACATGCAAAATGTGTATACGCATACATGCACATGCATACACGCAGATGCACAATCTATTTTTTTATCTCGTGTTTACAACTGCCTCCAGCCTCCTTGTGGGTGTGTATATATAAATATGTGTGTGTATGATAAGGTGCACCTATCACCGGCGTATTCTACATCTGATGTGTTCAACCTCTATTCAATTATCCTTGCTTGTGGCTCTTCCCACCCCCCATCCTGTGTGTAAGACCTCTCTCCAACCCTCCCTCCCCATTCTGTGTGTAATGCAAGCTGACCAGCTGACCGCTCTGGGACTCTCTCCCCTTCTGTTGTGGTCTGATAGTTGGGGCAGCTGCTGGTGTCAGTCACTTGTCAGGTTAGCGTGACCCCGAAGCTAGTGAACCGTTCCCCCACTCTAACATTTGTAATCTTGAAGTAATTTCAAAGCAACGTCAGCAAATGCCGTCCTGAGGTTCGTTGTAGCATTTTGAAATCGTATTTCGACGGAAGTGATCAGCTCAGAGAATAGTTCCCCATCGCTTTGCATGAACCCGGGAACCAGGGTTAGGATCTGAGAAACGATCCACACCCTGGCTCCTGTGAGATCCGTGCATCCGCTTGTGAAGGGGGAGACGACACACAGCCTGGCAGACCATTTGACCACCCGGGTCCAGAAGTTCATTGACAAAGAACGTGTACCAGCGGCCAATAAAGAGTGGACAGTGACTCGACTTCGCCACTGCGTCTTACTTGACTTCACCCTTACCACCATCACCACATTTGGCGCTGCTAGCAGGGTTGAAGCGAGTCTACTCTACCACCAGTAATAGCCAACCAAGAGAAACAGCAACCTCAATCCAAAGCCCCACCCTACGTTCCACAGCGGCGTATGCCAATCTTCTACAGAGATGGCGATAGCATAGACGCCTACGAGTGGGCGCAGGAAGTAAGAGGGTATGCGAGGACCCGCGACCTGAGACAGTACGAGAGATGGAGACCGCCGATTACGCCATTTCCCACCTCGAAGGCCCCGCACGGCGAGAAGTCATCCTGGGAGACAGGACGGAAACCTGGAACAGGTAGTACAGACCGTCCTACAAGAGATCGGCGACAAGAGGAGCACTTTCACCATCCGCCATGATTTGGAGTCTTGCCGCCAGAAAACCCATGAAGGGGTACGTGAGTACGCGGACAGGCTGACGGATCTGCGTAGGCGACTCACCTTGAAGATAGGAGGTGACGATAACATCATCGACCGAGCCCTCTGCGAGGTGTTCGCAGACGGCCTAGGGCGCTATCCCACACGAACCCAGTTGCTGAAGAACATGCTGGCAAACCGAGACTTTACTTTTCAGTAAATGAGAGTTACTGCCATCCAAAGGGAGCACATTGAAAAGGAAGAGGATGCCAGCACGACGCGCACAGCTGCTCTAGCGGTCAAGCTTTCCCTTGAGGCCAGGATGGACGAACTGACCTCATCTTTGACTCGGCTACAGGCAAAGCTGGGCCACTCGAACAGACCGCAGCCACAGTCACAACCTCCACGAGTAAAATGCCAGTACTGTGGGAAGCCTGGACACGGAGCATTCCTTGCATACCAGCCACCCAGACAGGGAAACGGTTTCAACCCCCAGTAGTCGGCCGTACAGGAGGTCATTTAGAGGTGACCGGAGGATTCCCCACGTCCAGTCTAACGGGCAAGTCACCAACCGTGCTCGCGACTCTGGGCAGCATCCCTGTAAGAGCCCTTGTCGACACCGGAAGCGAGGTCTCAACTATCACCGAAACATGGTTCAGGCAACATCCCCCCCCCCCCCCCCCCAGCACTGCAGTATCAGCAACTCGTCACCCTCAGAAGTGCCAGTGGTGATGAAATTTTTTCCTGTGGCACGGTGG